>CM069131.1:4998528-5298528 GCA_035221665.1 Okamejei kenojei
CTGGCCGTTCTTCTTCCAGCAGATCCCAGTGCTGCTGGCCACGGTCCCGCAGCTCGTTTCTGGCCGGTTGACTTTCAACCGGCATCTCATTGATGCGGCGGGACCCGATCCGGCAGCAGGGCCAACAGACAGACTGGACCGCACGTCCAAGTTTCTGATGAGAGATGGTGTTAAAAAGACGCAAAGCTGCGCGTGCGCCTTCAGCCCGACCTGCTGGCGGGTTCCCAGCCGCAAGTTCACTTGGTCGAGATCGGACGGTTTAGCCGATCCCGGATAGACTTCGTCTTCGACGACGAAGGCCGAGACGGAGAGACACACTGACCTCACGCCAGTGTTCTTCTCTCCGACCACTGCCTCCTTCAGGCTTCCTGTCCACATACGGGACGGACCGAAGGCAGGCAGGGGGACGTGGAGTAAACATGAAACTGTTGACCCCAGAGAATGTCGAGGAGCGAAAGAGGGACTACGCAATGTTGGAGAACGGTGAAAGCCCCTCTATGACTCCCCCACACTCTGTGAAAGCAACCAAGGAGAACAATAAAGGTTCATCCATAAATAAAGGTTCAGAGAGCAAGACAGAGGTCAGAGGGAATGTGGCGGCCAACTCCAGACAGATTTGCAACAACTGCTCCTTCTGCAGTCGAGCGGGGTGGATGTGAGGAAAGAACTTAGAAGAGTTGAAAACGGACCCGCAAGCTCAGCTCTTCACCTACTGAATCCTCCAAGATCATCTTCCCGATCCAGGTCCGCCATGTGTAGGCAGGATGAGACTGCTCACGTTTCTTCTTCCATAAGTTCACAGGGGGAGCTCTGTGATGAACGAAGCCTTAGGGTGGAGACGGCAACGGTAGCATCCTCAACAGACAAGACGTGCTGAGGATCTGCAAAATCTTTTACACAGATTTGTATACCAAAAGACCACAGACAGAAACTCCTCCCAGAACTTCCTGTCCTCGATCACGGAGGCTGGAGAACAGCAAGCGGGAGAGTCCTTGGGACCAACCACTGACCACTAGAGGAGCTGACTGGCTCCATCCGTTCCTTTGGCTCGAATAAAACTCCCGAAGCGATGGCTTACCGGCTGAGTTTGTAAATTTGGCTCTGTGGGACTGGATGGGCCCGGACCTGCTAGAAGTGTACAACGACATCTTCTGGCTGGTAGCAGTCAGAACTCCATGAGGAAGGCTACATCACCCATAAATTCTACAAGCAGAAGGGGGAGATGAAAGAGACCTAAAGAATTGGAGACCCATAACACTCTCAATGTAGACTACAAGATCCTGTCTAAGGCCATCGCAACCGGGTCAAGAGTCTGCTTTGGGACAGGTGATCCACCCGGACCAAAACCCTGTGCTGTACCTGGCAGGAAATCTCAAGACTCCTCAGCCTAAAGCGCTGTGCTGAGAGATACCATCGCCTACTTGCAGGACAGACGGTGGTATTGCCTGCCTAGTCCAGCTTGACCAGGAGAAGGCTTCGAACAGGTTTCGCCACACGTACATTAGGGACTGCTCTCCAAAATGGGTTTTGGGGAGGGAACAGGAATGGAGTCAAACTGCTCTACACCAACATCCGTAGTGCAGTCCAAATCTCTAATGGGTGGGAATCAGACAGTTTCCCTGTAAGGACTGGAGTTTAGGCAGGGATTCCCTCTCTCTCCTGTCTTGTTTGTCTGCTTAAGTGAACCTTTTGCTGAATCCATCAGGAAGGATGCAGGCATAAGAGGAGTGGACATTGGCCAGGCAGTGGGGGCATTCAATAAAGACCTCCTGTACATGGACGCTGTCCGCTGTCTTCTGGCTCGGAAATTCCAGGGTCTGTCCGCAGACTGATTATTATCTGCGACCAGTTTGAGTCGGCCACGGGAGCCAGGGTTGAACGCAGGAAGAGCGAGGCCATGCTCTTTGGAGGCAACTGCCCGACAGATCTTCCGTCCCCTTCACCATCAAGCTAGACTTCTTGAAGGTGCTGGGATCTGTTCGGGGGGGCTGAGGCATGTAACAAAAAAATTGGCTGGAGCGGCATAGCCAGGGTGGGGAGGAAAGCTGGAGCTGTGGAGGCATACGCTCCCATCTGCCATAACCGGGAAAGAATTGGTCATCAGTGTGAGGTGCTCTCGGGATGCTTACTATGGCACAAGAGAGGCCTGACCCTCCTCATACGCCACAGGGATCAACCCGGAGCCATCCTTCCAGTTCATCTGGGGGTCGAGATGGCCCGGTGCGACGGGCCACAATGTACAAAGTCAGCGCAGAGACTAACAAACCAAGAAAGAACAGACCAACGGGGGTAAAAGCGAGCCCAAGCGTCGCCCCCATTCTGTATGGCCACCCTTCGTGTGTAGCTGCATCAGGCGAAGTGGTAGAGCCAAGGCACGTGGGCACCAAGTGTCACTGCACCTGCTGAGGTTACTACCTGTCCCCGGTGTTGAGAGGATGGGGCCCCTGGCGCAGGTGCCACGCAATGTCCAGTCAGCTGGACAATTGGCCGCCCACTGTCGTCGGTGGAAGGGTTCTTCCGGACCAACACCTTTGACCACATGTCCATCGGGCCAGTGGTCAGCACAGAATGTCACTGCAGGCACTGCAGGGAAAGGACTCTTATGGACCCAGGTGTGCGTGGTTCCCTGAGCAGACTGCCCAGCTCGTCTGGCAAAATGCCTCATCCCAGAACCTCACTCGAAACAAACAACAAAAAAATGAACCGCACCAAGACCTGGCTTGCTGGCGGTGAGGGGAGCCCACCGTCAATCCTTCTGCACCGTCGAACCTCACTACCAGCGCACGCTGCCTCTCGGGAACGGCTGCTATGGCGAGGAGACAGTCGCCCCACACTCTTCACAGAAGTGTGGGTTTGCTAAAAGAGTCTGGAGAAAAATGCAAGGGTCCCTGGTAAGCTTTACCTGACAGCTCCGTCACAGAGGACTCGGTGATTTGAACGGACTGTTCCGCAGGGACACATTCAGAGCTGACACGATTGCTGCTGGAGGGTCATCAACACGGCAAAAGACGCCCTTTTGGTCTGCCCGAGCATTGTTCACCACCCAGCAGAGCGAGATGTCCGTCAGGAATGAAATGGTGTTGCCGACTGGCATCCTCTCAGAACTGCAGGAGTACGTGCTGAGGGACGCACTGAAGCTCGGAGCAGCAACGCCAAGGCTCGGTGGGGAGGGCCCTCAGTCTAAGGTCCTTCCGCTCTGGACATGGGGGGTACGGTATGGGTGGAGACGCCCCTCAATATAAGGGAAGGTATCCCACGCCTTGTTGGCACGAGTAGGGGGACTGATTTGTGGAAATTTGGGGGAAAGAAAAGGGACTAAAACTGTAAATGGATTATTGTAGACAGCCACCGAAAATGTTTGGATGAATTTCCTCCCGCAAGGTTAATGTAATTGTAATATTAATCATTCGAATAAAAGGTATATTTTGAATTTTAAAAAAAAAGGTCCTCAATGTGTAAATACCGAGGGAGGAGAAGAGGCAGTAGGATGGAGGAAACTGGATGTGTACTTGAAGCAGTCAGGGTTACTGTGGAAGAAGTACTGAAGGTACGAGGCCGGTGAGCTTGACATCTGTAGTTGGTAAGTTACTGGAGAGTATATTGATAAAGGACAAGATATACAGCATTTGAATGGGTAATGGCAGATTAGGTAACAGTCAGCATAGCAGGCAGTGTAACGTGGGAGGATCTGTCTCACAAATCGGATTGATATTTTTGGAGGCCGCGAGCAAAAAGGTTGCTGAGGGCAGAGCTGTAGATGTTGTATACACGGACGAGAGGCGTCGACAAGGTTCCGCATGGTAGCTGCTCTGAAGGTTGATCGCCCTAAGGGGATCCAAGGGAGAGATAAATGAAAGGACAGCAAATTGGCTCCATGGGAAGGAAGCAAGGTGAGTGGTTGGAAGGTTGCTTCTCAGGCTGGAGGCCCGGAGACTAGTGGTGTGCCTCAGGGTTCGGTCTGGGCCTCGTTACTGTTTGTCATCGACATCAGTGATTTTGGGATGAGAACATACGGGGAGCAAGCTTAGCAAGTTTGCTGATAGATACAAAGAGAGAGGTTTGCAGATTGAGTGAAAGATGGTTGTGAAAGATTGCAGCCTTCAATCAGCCAGAGTATTGAGTAAAAAAAAAAAGGGAAAAGAAAAAAGAGAAACAAGAAATTGGGTGTGTAGAGTAGGCCATTCGCTCCTTCGAGCCTGCACCGCCATTTCAATATGATCATGGCTATCATCCAACTCATATCCCGTACCTGCCTTCTCTCCATACCCTTTGATCCCCTTAGCCACAAGGGCACATCTCCCTCTTACAAATATACCAATGAAATGGCCTCCACAACCCTCTGTGGCAGAGAGTTCCGAGACTCACCACTCTCTGTGTAAAAAAGTCCTTCTCATCTCGTCCTAAAGGATTTTCCCCCGTATCCTTAAACTGTAATTTTTATCGTACTAAGCGACCCCTTGTCCTGGACCTCCCCAACATCGGAACAATCGTCCTGCATCTAGCCGTCCAACCCCTTAAGAAAATTTTGTAAGTTCTATTAAGATTCCCTCTCAATCTCCCAAATTCTAGAGAGTATAAACCGAGTCTATCCAGTCTTTCTTCATAAGACAGTCCTGACATCCCAGGAATTCAGTCTGATGAATCTTCTCTGCACTCCCTCATATGGCAATAATGGTCCTCTCAGATGGAGACCAAAACGCACCGCAATACTCCAGGTGTGTCTCACCAAGACCCCTGTACAACTAAGTAGAACCTCCCTGCTCCTATACTCAAATCCTTTCGCTATGAAAGCTAACATACATTCGCTTTCTTCACTGCCTGCTGCACCTGCATGCCTACTTCAATGAAACGGGTGTACCATGACACCCAGAGTCTCGCTGCACTCCCCTTTTCCTAATCGTCCACCATTTAGATAAACATAAGAAACTAGAAAATAGGTGCAGGAGTAGCCATTTCGGCCCCTTCGACCTGCACCGCCATTCAATATGGATCATGGCTGACTCATCGCAACTCATAACCTGTAACCGCCTTCCTCCATCAGCCAAACCAATCACCAAAACCATATACCCACACCACAACATACCCCCTGATCCCTTCAGCCGACAAGGGCCACATCCAACTCCCTCTAGAATATGGCCATCGAACTGCCTCAAACAACCTTCTGTGGCAGAGAATTCCCACAGATTCACCACTCTCGTGTGAAAAAATCCTCTCAACTCGGTCCTTAAAGGATTTCCCCCATTTCCTTAACTGTGACCTCCTTGTTCTGGACTCCCTCCACATCTGGAACAATCGTCCTGCATCTAGCATTCCAACCCCTAAGAATTTGTAAGTCCTCTATGAGATCCCCCCTCAATCTTCTAAATTTACAGCGAGTTAAGCCGAGTCTACCAGTCCTTTCTTCATATGGAAGTCGTGCAACCCCAGGAATCAGTCTGGTGAACCTTCTCTGTACTCCCTCTATGGCAGAATGTCTTTCCTCAGATAGAAGACCAAAACTGACGCAATACTCCAGGTGTGGTCTCACCAAGACCCTGTACAACGCAGTAGAACCTCCCTGCTCTGTACTCAAATCCTTTTGCTATGAATTCCAACATACCATTCGATTTCTTCACTGCCATGCTGCACCAGCATGCTACTTTTCCAATGACTGGGTACCATGACACCAGATCTCGGCTGCATCTACCTCTTTTTCCTAATCCGGTCCACCATTCAAATAATAGTCTACTTTCCCTGTTTTTGCCACCATAGTGGATTAACCTCACATTAACCACATTATACTGCATCTGCAAAGTATTTGCCCACTCACCCATCTATCCAAGTCACCTTGCAGCCTCCTAGCATCATCCTCACAGCTAACACTGCCCCCAGCTTAGTGTCATCCGCAAACTTCGAGATATTGCATTAATTCCCTCGTCCAAATCATTAATGTATAATGTAAATACTGGGGACCCAGCACTGACCTTGCGGCACCCCACTAGTCACTGTCTGCCATCCTGAAAAGGACCCGTTTCACTCCTACTCCCTTGCTCCTGTCTGCCAGCCAGTTCTCTATCCACATCAATACTGAACAACCAATACCATGTGCTTTAAGTTTTGGTAACAATCACTTGTGAGGACCTTGTCGAAAGTCCTTCTGAAAGTCCAAATACAACACATCCACTGCTTCTCCCCTTTCCACTCTACTAGTATACATCCTCAAAACTCATAAGATTCACAAGACATGATTTTACCCTTCGTAAATCCATGGCGACTTTGTCAATGATTTCACCACTTTCCCAAAGCGCTGTTAACCCATCTTTAATAACTGACTCTAGCAGTTTTTCCCCCACCCCCCCAGTGAAGGTTATAAGTTGGTGTGTGATATGGGGGTGGGGTCGTTGTGGTGTCAGGGTGGGTTTTGCGTTTGGTGAGGTATAGTATAACTACAGATTTAGACTAACCTGGTCTGTAATTCCCCGTTTTTCACCCTCTCCCCTCCCTTCTTATAAAGATGGGTAACCGTTGCTACCCGCAAGAGAAGTTGTGAGGTCATGTTCAGATGTATAAACGTTGGGTGAGACCGCATTGAAAATATTGTGTTCAGTTCTGGGCAACCATTTATGGGAAAGATATTGTCTAGCTTGAAAGCTCAAAAAAAGATTGACAAGAGTTGTCAGACTAAGAGTGTGGAGTTGTAGGGTAGGTGAGCAGGCGGTCTCCTATTCCCATGGAGCATAAGAGGATAGACGAGATCTTATAGAGGTGCGTACACATTCATGAGAGAAGAGATCAGTCATGCACAGAGCTCTTGCCCAATAGGGGAATCGAGACCAGAGGACAGACATACAGTGCATTCAGAGAGTATTCAGACCTCACTTTCCTACTTATTCTAAAATGATTTTTAAAAACATGTAGTCATCACTCTGTGCCACAATACCCCATAATAAAAAAAGCGAGAGCAGTTTTAGAATGTTGGCTGAGGAATTAAAACAGAAATAACCAAAGGGAATAGATTAGGATCTCAAGCCGTGGTGCTGTCTCTGTTGCGGCCCCTGAGCCCTCCATCAGATGGACAAGGTCTGACTAATCGCAGCCAAAGTGCCTCAGCAAAGCACGATTAAAGGTCTGATACTACGCCAATGTGGAGTCGCACTTCTTCTTTCTTAAATACTTTGCAAAAAATGTCCTAAGCATCCCCTTTTTGCCCTTTTTGCAGATTGATGACGAAAAAAAAGCATGTAATCCATTTTAGAATAAGGCTAATATGACCAAGAATATGGACCACAGCGCAGGCAGGTGGGACTATGTAGCTGGACATGTTGCCATTGGGCAAGTTTGTGCCAAGGCCTGTTTCCACACTGTAGTCCACTCTATGACTTTCCTCCTCTCTCTCTTCCCTCTTCACTCTCTCACATTCACCCATCCACTCCCCACCACTCTGTGAAATTCACACCATCCGCTCCCCCTCTCTCCTTCCTCCCCTCTCTCACACACATTCACACCATCCTTCTCCTCCTCTCCCCTCTCTCTCTCTCTCTCTACCCCCCCCATTCACACCACCCTCTCCCCTCTCTCTTCCTCTCCTCTCTCTCCTCCCCTCTCTCCATCTCACTCTCTCTCTCTCTCTTTCTGATATTTACAACCCTCTCCCCTCTCTCCTTCCTCTCCTCCTCTCCTCTCTCTCACATTCACACTATCCTTCCTCCTCTACATCCCTCCCTCATCAACCGCCCACCATCGCCTCAGTACCTACCCAGCTCCTCACCCCACACACCTGAATCCCCCCCCCCCCCCCCCACGACCCACTCACACACCCCCCCAACCCCCCCCCTCCACCCCCCCACTCCCCACAACACCCCCAACCCCCCCCCCCTCCCCTCTCCCCACCTCTCCTCTCACACACACCAATCACACCACCCTCCACCCCACCTCTCTCTCTCTCACCCAATCAACACCCATCCACTCCCCTCTCACCTACCACCCTCTCTCTCACACACATAACTCAACATCCACTCTCATACACACCACACTCCCTCTCATCCCACATACACACCACCCCTCCCCCCTCTCACCACCTTCACCCCCCCCTCCCCCCACTCTCCCCCAACCCCCCCCCCCACCCCCCCACACACCCCCACAACCCAACCCCCACCCCCCCTCACACACACACCCCCCAACCCCCCCCCCACGCATCCACCGTCACACCCTACACTCACCCCCCCCAACCACCACCCCCACCCCCCCAACTCCCCCCACCCACACACTCACGTCCCTCTCACCCACACCACACTCACACAGAACAACACACCCTCACCCCACTCACTTATATTAACAATACCACACACACACACCCACACACACAAACACCCGCATCCTCACCCCCTACATCACCTCATCCACACCCCACTCACGACACACTCCTCACAGAACAAACACCCCCACCACACCCCTCACCTATCCACTCCCCACACTCGCCCTCTCTCACATCAACTCTCTCACATTGACACCATCTTCTCCTCCCCTCGCACTCCTCTCCCTCCCTCACTCCCCTCCCTCCCTCTCTCTGATAATTCACAACCATCCTCTCACTCCTCAACTCCGTTCCTCCCCTCTCTCTCTCATACACAATACACACCAACCACACTCCTTCTCTCCCCTCCTCATCACACACAATTCCCACCACCCTCTCACCCACTCTCCTTCCTCTCCCCCCTCACACTCTCTCACACACACTACACAACGCGCCCCGCACGCACGCCCCCACACTCCTCACACACTCATATCCCACAACCCACCCACCACACCACCCTCTCTTCCACCCGCCTCTCTCCCACCCACACACACAAACCCCACCCACCCCCCCACCCTCACCTCTCTCACTCCCATCTCTCCCTCCTCACTCTCACACTCAGATCTTCCCACCCACCTCCCTCACACCTATCTATCCTCATCACGCCACTCTCACAATCACACCAACCCACATCCCCCACTCATTCCAGACCCCCCCCTACTCGTCAACACTACCTCCCATCTCTCTCTCTCTGAAATACACACCATCCTCTCCCCTCTCTCTCTCTCACACTCACATAGACACCATCTTCTCCCCCTCATGCCATCCTCTCCTCCCACTCTCTCCTCACACCCCGCCGTGCTTCCCGTCCGCCCATGGACCAACCCCCACCGCCTCTTCGTGCCAACTTGCTCTCGAGATGCTTGCTTCCTCTGTCTGTCATCCTCATACTCTTGGATCTCTCACTCTGAAAAAATTTTTATTTTCCACATCCATCCTCAACCCCCACTCCACTCCTCCCTGATGCCTCCGCCCTCCCCCACTCACACCCAGACAACATGCACCCCATCCTCACACCCAACCTCTCGCACCGCCACTCTCTCTCACACAATCACACCACCCTCTCCCCCATCTTCTACCTTCCTCCCCTCACGCACGCACAACACTCTCTCCGCTCCTCCTACTCTCATCCCCTCCTCGACGACCACTCCTCTCTCTTTCTGATAATCACTCCCATCACCGCCCCTCTCTCCTTCCTCTTGCCCCTCATTCCTCTCCTGCTCTCTCACATACACACCATCCTCTCCCCCACTCATCCCTCTCTATCCTTCATCCGGCATCACTCACAACACACAGTTCACACCACCCTCCGCCCTCTCCCTTCCTCGTCCACTCTCACTCCCTCCCAACAACTCTGAATTCACACCCTCTCCAATCTCTCCTTCCTCTCCTCTCTCTCACATTCAACACCATCCTCGTCCCCCTCTCTCTCTCTCACATTGGACACCAGTCTCTCCCCCTCAAGCATCTCCTCTCCCCCCCCTCCCCGCCCCCTCGCCTCTCTGCTGATATTCACACCATCCTCTCCCCAGCCCACTCCTTTCCTCTCTCCACCCCCTCTCTCACACACACACACATTTCACACCTCTACCCCTCTCTCCCCTCCCACCTCTCTCTGATATTCACACATGCCTCTCACGGCCCCTCTCACCCTCCCCCCTCCTCTCTCTCTCTTCTGATATTCACAGCACACCCTCTCACCCTCTCTCCTCCCTCTCTCTCTCTCTCTCTCTCTCTCTCAGATATACACACCACCTCTCTTTTCTCTCACCGCCCTCTCCTCCTCCCTCACTCTGTCTCTCTCTCTATCTGATATTCACACCATCCTCATCACCCCTCTCTCCCTTCCTTCTCCTCTCCCTCCTCTCTATTCACACCATCCTCGTCACCCCCCCTCTCTCTCTCTCTGATATTCACACCATCATCCTCACCCTCTCACCCCCCTCTCTCTCTCTCTCTGATATTCACACCATCCTACAAACCCCTCCTTCCTCTCCCGACCCCTCTCTCTATTCTCAGATATTCACGACCATCCTCTCACGCGACCTCTCTCCTTCCCTCTCTCATCTCTCTCTATCCTTGATATTCACACCACATCTCACCCTCTCTCCCCTCCTCTTCCTCCCTCTCTCTCTCAATCTCTGATATTCACACCACCCTCTCACCCCTCTCTCCTTCCTCCACCTCTCCCCTCTCTCTCATCTCGATATTCACACCATCCTCTCACCTTCCCTCTTCCCTCCCTCTCTCCCTCTCTCCTCTTATCTCTGATATTCACACCATCCTCACACCCTTCCCTCTCCCCTCCATTATCTCTGATATTCACACATCCCTCTCACCCAAATCCTTCCTCTCCCTCCTCCCCCTCCCTCCTCTCTCTCTCTCTCTCTCTCTGATATTCACACCATCCTCACACCTTCCTCTCCTCTCCCCCTCTCTAATATTCACACCATCCTCTCACCTCTCTCTCCTCTCTGCCCTCTCCCCACCCCTCCCCCCTCTCTCTCTCTCTCTCTCTCTCTCTCTCTCTCTTATCTCTGATATTCACACCACCCTCTCACCCCTCTCTCCTTCCTCTCCCCTCCCCCCCTCTCTCTCTCTCTCTCTCTCTGATATTCACACCATCCTCTCTCTCCCCCTCTCTCCACAGTAATGAACAATATACAGCGCCCTCCATAATGTTTGGGACATTATTTATTTGCCTCTGTACTTACTCCACAATTTGAGATTTGTAATAGAAAAAAAATCATTGCCAGATTTCATTAAAGGCTATTTTTACACATTATAGTTTCATTAAGGACATAATTAAGAAGAAAGAGAGCACTGGTGAGCTTACTAATCACAAAGGGACTGGCAGGCCAAGGAAGACCTCCACAGCTGATGACAGAAGAATTCTCTCTATAATAAAGAAAAATCCCCAAACAGATCCTTCAGGAGTCAGGTGTGGAGTTGTCAATGACCACTGTCCGCAGAAGACTTCATGAACAGAAATACAGAGGCTACACTGCAAGATGCAAACCACTGGTTAGCCGCAAAAATAGAATGGCCGGGTTACAGTTTGCCAAGAAGAACCTAAAAGAGCAACCACAGTTCTGGAGAAATGTCTTGTGGGCAGATGAGACAAAGATTAACTTATATCAGAGTGATAGCAAGAGCAAAGTATAGAGGAGAGAAGGAACTGCCCTAGATACAAAGCATACCACCTCATCTGTGAAACACGGTGGTGGGGGTGTTATGGCCTGGGCATGTATGGCTGCTGAAGGTACTAGCTCACTTATCTACATTAAGAATAGCAAAGTCAAATGCGGGTCCCTTGAAGGCAGACACGGGTGAAATTATTAAATGTTAAAGAAGGAACTGCAGATGCTGGAGAATGGAGGGTTACACAAAAAGCTGGAGAAACTCAGCGGGTGCAGCAGCATCTAAGGAGCGAAGGAGATAGGCGACGTTTCGGGTCGAGACCCTTCTTCAGACGTCTCGACCCGAAACGTCGCCTATCTCCTTCGCTCCTTAGATGCTGCTGCACCCGCTGAGTTTCTCCAGCTTTTTGTGTAACGGGTGAAATTGTTATGGGCAACACGGAAATGGCAGAAGAGTTGAATAGGTACTTCGGATCTGTCTTCACCAAGGAGGACACAAACAATCTCCCAGAAGTACTGGAGGACAGAGGATCTAAGGGGGTCGAGGAACTTAAAGAAATTTTCATTAGGCGAGAAATAGTATTGGGTAGGCTAATGGGACTGAAGGATGATAAATCCCCTGGACAGGTTGAGTGAGTGGGCAGATGCGTGGCAGATGCAGTATAATATAGATAAATGTGAGGTTATCCACTTTGGTGGCAAAAACAAGGGGGCAGAGTATTATCTCAATGGGGGGTTATAGGTTAAGAATGGGGGAGGTGGTACGCGAGACCTGGGTGTCTTGTCACGGTACACTGAAATTTGCGTTGGCACAGGTACAGCAGGCAGTGACGAAAGCTAATGGAATGTGGCCTTAGAACAAGGGATTTCAGTAAGGAGTAAAGTATAAAGTGGTTCTTCTGCAGTTGTATTGGGCCACATCTGGAGTATTGTGTACAGTTTTGGTTCTTAATTTGAGGAAGGACTCTTGTGATGAGGCAGTGCAGCGTAGGTTCACGAGATTGATCACGGGATTGCGGGACTGAATATGAGGACGATTGAAAAGACAAGGCTGGTATTTCACTGGAGTTTAGAAGTGATGAGGGGATATTCTTATAGTAAACATATAAAAGTATAAAGGACTGGACAAGCTAGATGCAGGAAAAATGTTCCCAAGTTGGGCGAGTCCAGAACCAGGGGCCAACGTTTAGAATAAAGGGTGAGGCCATTTTAAGATGAGGTGGAAAAAACTTTTTCACGAAAGAGTTGTGAATTTGTGGAATTCCCTGTACAGAGGACAGTGGCGGCCAGTCAAGGATGGACTAAGAGCGAGTTAGATAGATCGTAGGGATGGGAGTCAAGGGATATGGGGAGAGGCAGGCAGGGATATCTGATTGGGGACGATCAGCCATGATCCAAAGCATGGCGGTGCTGGCGCGATAGGGTCCGAATGGCTTCCACCTGCACCTATTGTCTATGTTTTATATGTTTAAAAAATTTACACATGATACTTTTCATTTACAAGACATTGCTGTGCCCCAAACATTATGGTGCCCTGAAATGGGGGGGACTATGTATAAACACTGCTGTAATTTACAAATGGTGAAACCAAAATGTATAAAAATGGCCTTTGTTAAAATCTGACAATGTGCACTTTAACCACAGGTGATTTTAAATTACAAATCTCAAATTGTGGAGTACAGAGGCAAATAAATAAATAATGGGTCTATTTCCCAAACATTATGGAGGCAGGCCGCTGTATTTACGTTCAGTTATGTCTGATCTGCCTGCTTAACACACACAGCGAAACCTTTCACTGTACCTCACTACACCTGACGATAATGCACTTGAACCCTGTCTCCCCCTCTGGCTCCCCCTCTCCCTTCCCTTTCATACTCTCTCCCTCCCTCTTTCTCCCTCCCCCTCTCTCCCGCTCCCCTTCCCTCCTCATGCCCCTCACTCTCTAACCTCCTCAATCTTCCTCTCCTCCTCTATCTTCCTCTCCTCTTCCCTCTCCTTCCCTTCTCTCTATATCTTTCCTCTCTCTCTCCTCCCCCTCTCCGGTCCCCTTCCTTCCTCTGCCCCTCACTCTCTAACCCTCCCTCTCCCTCCCCCTCTCTCTCTCTCCCCTCCCTCTCCGCTTCCCACTCTCCTCTCCTCCCTCTCCCCCTCTCCTTTATCTCTTTTCCCTCTCTCTCGTCTCTCTCCTCCCTCACTTCCCTCCACTCTCCCTCGCCCTTCCCTCCCACGCTGTCTCTCCTCCCTTTCTTGTCTCTCCCCCTCTTGTCTTCCCTCCCTCCTCCAAGTCTCTCCCTCCCCCTCCCCCCTGTTTCCCTCGCTCGCACCCCCTCTCCTCTCCCACCTTCTACATTCCTCCCTCTCCCCCTCTCCGTCTCCCCTCCCTCTTTTCTCTCTCTTTCACCCCCTTCCTCTCCACTCCCCCTCCCCCCTCCTCCGCTTTCATCCCTCTGTCTGGTCACTCCTTCTCTACAGGGGGGGATGGGAGGGGGGAGCGTGGGGAGTGTGGGAGGGGGGGGGGAGGGGGAGGGGAGGGAGAGGGGAGGGGGGAGGAGGGGAGGGGAGGAGGGGTGGGGAAGGGGAATGAGGGGAAGGGGAGGGGAGGGGGAGGGGAGGAGGGGTGGGAAGGGGAGGAGGGGATCGATGGAGGGGAGGGGAGGGGAGGGGAGGGGAGGGGACGCGGGAGGGGGAGTAAGGGGAGGGAGGAGGGGAGGGGAAGGGAGGAGGGGAGGGGAGGGGAGGGGGAGGGGTAGGAGGGGAGGGGAAGGGGAGGAGGGGAGGGGAGGGGAGGGAGTGGCGAGGAGGGGGAGGGGAGGAGGGGAGAGGGAAGTGGAGGAGGGGAGGGGTGGGGGGGGGAGGGGAGGGGAGGGGAGGGGAGGAGGGGAGGTGAGGAGGGGGAGGGGTGGGGAGGGGTGGAGGGGGAGGGGAGGGGGAGGAGGGGAGGGGGAGGGGGGGGAGGGGGGAGGGGGAGGGGAGGGGCGGGGAGGGGGAGGAGGGGAGGGGTGGAGGGGAGGGGAAGGGGAGGAGGGGAGGGGGTGGGGAGGGGAGGGGAGGGGAGGGGAGGGGAGGAGGGGCGGGAGGTGAGGGGAGGGGAAGGGGAGGAGGGGAGGGGGAAGGGGAGGAGGGGGGAGGGGAGGGGAGGGGAGGGGAGGGGGAGGAGGGGGAGGGGAGGGGGAGGAGGGGAGGGGAGGGGAGGGGAGGGGAGGGGGGAGAGGGGAGGGGAGGAGGGGAGGGGAAGGGGAGGAGGGGAGGGGAGGGGAGGGGAGGGGAGGGGGGGAGGGGAGGGTGAGGAGGGGAGGGGAAGGGGAGAGGGGAGGGGGGAGAGGGGAGGGGAAGGGGAGGAGGGGAGGGGAGGAGGGGAGGGGAAGGGGAGTGAGGGGAGGGGGAGGTGGTGAGGGGAGGGGAGGAGGGGAGGGGAGGGGAAAGGGGAGGGGGGTGGGGGAGGGGGAGGAGGGAGGGGGGAGGAGACCAGGGTCAGAGGTACCTGGTTCGTGGTGGTTCTGGGTCAAGGGCATGGCCGATTGATGGGTGGGTCACGGGGGTGCCAGGGCCGGTCCGTCCTGGCAATCAGCGCGCCTCCAGGGCAGGGTTCAGGGGGTCATGGGTCATGACTACCGCGTCCTCGGACGACCTGCCGATGCTCGTTAGGTCTGGGGTCTATGGGGAGAGGTCAAAGGTTAATAGATCCAACTCTCACCCCCCTCTCTCTCCTTCCCCCTTTGGGATTCATCAAAATGCGAACACTCTCTTCCCAAATGCACAAACCGTTGATTGAAATCCAGTGCATCCTTGGCGATCCTGGTCTAGCACCCCTAGGAAGGTTTCGGTGGTGACCCCAGCGACCCCTAATGACCTAATTGAACCCACCAAATGACCACTTTTGCCTATTGCCCTCCAATGACTGAGTGACCTCTTGTCAAACCTCCAGATGACCCGTCGACCCCAATTGACCCCAACTGACCAATGCCACGTTGCCTTTCCGTTTATTCCCGTTGACCAGTAGATGCCCCTATGGGCCCGGAGCCCGCCTCTGCTCCCACGCCCCGTTGGATCCCGGCTGGACTTACCGGAGCGGATGTGGGGCGGCGAGAAGTCGTGTGGACAACCATTCGTGGGGGGCCCGGCGAGCGAGAGTGACGAACTGGTGAAGACTGGAGGTGGCTGGGGCTTGGCGGGGAGACCCAGGAGAAAATGGAGGACCTGACCTGGTGGGGGCGGAGAGGAGTGAGAGAGAGAGAGGGAGGGGAAGAGAGGGAACAGAGAGAGAGAGAGAGAGACGAGAGGGGGCGGAGAGAGAGAGAGAGTGGAGAGACAGGGAGGGTGGAAGAGGGGGAAGAGAGAGGGGGAGAGAGAGGGGAAAGAGGGATAGGGGAGAGAATGGGGGTAGAGGGGGGAGAGAGGAGGTGGGAGGGGAAGAGGGGAGATTTTTGGGAGGAGGGGGAGAGATTTATCGGCAGAGGGGAAGGGGGGAGAGATAGAGGGACGGAGGGAAAGGGGTTATTAAACACAGAATCCCCTCCGCCACTGTCCTCGGCACACTAGCATGCTCACGTGTTACACACACGTACACACACGTACACGTACACACAGGGCACACCACACACGTACACACACCACGTACACACACGTGCCACACACACACGTACACACAGTGCACACACACACTCACGTACACACACACGTCACACGCCTATTGCACACCCACACGTACACACAAACGTACACACACACACACACGTGCACACACACACAAGTACTCACCCACACGTACACCACACACACGTGACAGTACACACACCACACCGTAACGCACACGTACAAACACACACGCTACACACACACCACTCGATACACACACAACACACAGTACTATCACACTCACTCGTACCGTTACACACACGTACGCAACGCACGCACAAAACATACAGGCTCCTCGCCTATTCAGTTAACGGAATCTGATGATTATCTCTCCTCGCTCATCACACTGACTCTCGCATATAATCTGCTCTTCACACCTCTCTCCCCCCTCTAACCGGAACGGAGATGGTGAGGACGTCGCTGGCATTAGTCAAATGCAGCCCCCTTCCTGTTGGATGAGATTCCAGGTCCAGGAGCCAACTCTCTTTTCCTGGATCCGGTCCGTGCCAAGACCAGAATCTCACAGGTTCACAGGGCGTGGATAAAGCTTTTGTCTGAAGAGAGGGTTATTATCTGGTTCTGTGGCAGAGAGAGGGTGGAGTTGAGAGTGAGAGAGTGAGGGGGGGGGGGTGGGGTGGAGAGAGAGGAGAGAGGGATTGAAACAATAAGAGCATCAAACCATGAGGTAATATTTTTGTCCCGTCCCACCGTTATAATCGTTATCCGTTTACCAACACACTTTCTTACCTTTGACCACACATGTGTCCAGCCCTAACCCCCACTTCCCCCAAAATTCTGCCCCGGTTTCTCCCACAATTCCTGCCTGCATCCCCGCTGCAACACACTTCCTGCCCTGTGCTCAGTTTTCCTCTTCTGCCCCGCTTCTCTTCCCACTTCACTTCCTTGCGCGCGCAACCATCCTGTGTTATCTCCTGTTCCACCTTCTGTGCATCGCTTCCTCGATTCCTGCACCCAACTTCAAGTTCCACTTCCAATGCCCCACATCTTTCTGTGCCCTCCGCTTCCTGTCCGACACACGACCACATCTTGCCCCGTGTTGCCCGTTCCAGCTTCCCCACTTCCTGCGCCCTTACCTTCCCCATTTTCTGTCTTCCGTTTCCTGTTCCCACTTCCCGTCCACCACCCCCCTCCCTGCCCCTTCCCCGGGACTCACCGGAGGTGGTGGGAGCGGTGGGGGGGGGGGGGGTCTGGGTGGGGGTTGGTGGGGCTGCAGGTGGTGGGTGACAGAGCAGGTGACCCTGAGGCTGGGGAAGAGGGGAACACTGCGCGCTCTCTCTCATAGTCCAGATGTCGCTTGCCGCTCAGCGAGATGCGGGGCCATTCGGGTTGTAGCACGTCCAGCACGCCGCGGACCGGCGGCACCTCCACGCACGGCTCCTCGCCGAAGCACCTGCCGAACCGCGAGAGAGGAGAGGAGAGGGGCATCAAAATGGCCGTAGATGCTAATGGAGTCAAAATGGCCGTCCTCAGCCATGGAGTTATAATGGCTGCTGACACTGTGGACATAAAAGTGTGAAAACAGGCACCTCCAGTTTCAGGATGACCCTCCTGACTGCCCGGTTTATCGGGATGATCACAGCACGGTTTTGGGAAACAGCTCCATCCAAGACCCGCAAGAAAAGAATCGCAGCGGTTGGCGCGAGTGTGGACACAGCCCAGACCATCACACACACAAAACCAACTACCGTTCCATCGACCCAATCTACACCTCACGCTGCCTCCGCAAGGCCAGCAGATTAATCGAGGACATGTCTCGCCCCAGTCACTCCCTCTTCTCCCTCTCCCCCCATTGGGCAAGGGGTAAAGTGTGAAGTCGCGCACACCTCCAGATTCAGGGGCAGTTTCTTTCCGGATGTTATCAGGCAACTGAACCGTCCTCTCACCAACTGGGGAACGGTCCTGGCCGCCCATCATTGGAGACCCTCGGACTAACTTGCATCGTACACTGTGAATGGCTCGATTGTCCGAGGGTCTCCAATGCGTAGTCTTTCCGCTGACTGGATAGCACGCAACAAAAAAGCTTTTCACTGTTACCTCGGTACACGTGGCAATAAACTAAACGAAACTCGCTAAACTAAAATGGCTGCTGTTACGGTGGACATAAAATGGCCAACACCACAGGGTGCTTAAAATGGCCGCCGCCACAATGGTTAATACGCTGACATCACGCAATGGCTGCTGGTAGGTGGCCGTAAAATGGCTGTCGGTCGAGTAAACATTAAAGGGGTGTGCAACCATTTTCACGCGCGAGAGAGAGAGAGAGAGGGAGAGATGGGACAGACTCACTTTACGGTGGTGGTGAGCTGGAAGGGGACGTACGCCCAGCGAAGCGCGGTTTGGTAAATCACGTGTTCAATGGCGCGGTTGATATTCTCGACGTCATCTCCTTCCAAGACCAGGAGCGTCTGCGATAGGTTGATGTGGATCTGGCAAGGGGAGAGAGAGAGAGAGAGAGAGGGGGACAGGGGGAGAGGGAGAGAGGAGAGAGAGAGAGAGAGAGAGAGGAGGGGGAGAGCACTTCAAACATCATCCAAGCATCTCACACATTCCAAGGACCCTACACACCCCTCCTCCCCTTTCCCCCCTTGATCGGTGTGGGCGCTGTGAGTCGGCTGCCCTACCAGCAGCGTGTGTAATGTGTCCACTTTCGGTTGCCTCCTCCACGTGGTCCAGAGCAACAGCAGCGGGCGCAGTGTGGACTTTTCCATCGCGGAGCGGGGCGAACCCTTGCCGTGGGTCGCCAGAGAGAAGTCTGCGGAGCTTCTAGCCGCGGATGTGGCCGGGCATCGCTAGAGAAGAGCTCCGACCACGGGTGAACAAGGGAGGAGGACTGGCGGAACAGTGAGGAATGCTGTGGTGGATGTTTGTGCTAAATCTTATCGTTATTGCGTGTTCTTTTTAAGTGTATCGCTGCTGGCAAATTAATTTTTTACTGCATGTGACGCATAAAATTGACTTCTCCTTTCCTCTTCTCCCGTCCCCCATCCCTACCTTCATCCCTTTCCCCAGACTCTCGAAGTCGCGGAAATTGAGGCCCTCTTTGCAGGAGTACAGACACCCCTCCGCCTCTCCAGACTTGAGACTCGCCGCACGTGGGGTCACTCCCGCCAGCAGAGCCACAGAAAGCGATCGGGGGAGAATCCAGCGTTCTTGCAGAGAGAACAGAGTCCGTCAGCCTCCTGAGACTCTCTTCACCAATATGGTCACCGTCGCTACTAACGTCCCTCACTCACCTAGATGGCTTCCGTACTCTTCAGTCACAGTCACTTCCATCAATTGCCCTGCACCAAGATGGCAGCAGCCTCCCTCCCCTCAGTCTGTCAGTTGCTGCAAATGCCCCGCACCGAGATGGCTGCCTCAGTCACAATCACTCCCCGCTGATGCCCCACAGTGTCCTTTGTGACCCCCACCTGGTCATACGGTGATGCTGGGTGGGACAAGGGGTAGGGGGCAGGGCTGGGGGAGGGGAGTCACAGAGTCACACAGATTCACCACCCTCTGACTAAAGAAATTCCGCCCCATCTCCTTTCTAAATAAAGGAACGTCCTTTAATTCTGTTTCCCCTATTCTGGACAAGAGAGCTGTGCGTCTACCCGATCTATTCCCCTCGTAATTTTGTACACCTCTATAAGATCACCCCTCATCTCCTGTGCTCCAAGAAATAGAGTCCCAGCCAGCCCCAACCTCTCCCTGTAGCTCAGGCCCCTAGAGTCCTGGCAACATCCTTGTAAATCTTCTCTGAACCCTTTCAAGCTTGACAATATCTTTCTCTCTTGCAGAGTACAGAGTCCGTCAGCCTCCTGGCATTCCTCTTTCCCTCCATCCCTCCCTCCCCATCCCACTCCACCACACCTCTTTTTTTAAATTTTTTTTTTTATGTTCCAAAAATTTCATTTGACACAATCATATAATACAACACATCAAACCATAATCAAAAATTGCACTATATAAAAAAACATTATAGTACAATACAATCAATTGTTCACAATAACCCTGAACCCCACGCGGTGACCAGCGCCCACGGACGGCCTCCAGAGTTCCCCGTGGACAATGTTCCCGCTCTGAACCGGGGATAGGCCAGGAGCAAACCGACATGCTGGGACCTGTGAATGGCCATCCCTTCCCCGGCTTGGTGTCCGAACTAGAATCGTGGGACTAAAATGCATGAACTTGAGGAACAACCCCTTCAGATATTGGTACAGGGCAGTAGGCCTCTCACACTCCATTTACACGTGCAACACGGTCTTTGCTCGCTCTCTCTCTCTCCCTCCCTCTCTCTCCTCTTACCAAAGGTGTGTCTGCGATATTGTTGGTCATAGGCCATTTGTCAGAGAGAGAGAGAGAGAGATGGGGAGAGGTAGAGAGAGAGAGAGCGAGGGAGAGGGAGTGGTCAGAGAGACACATAGGGAGGGGACTCACAGAGTGATACAGCTTCAAACAGGCCTTTCGGCCAACTTGCCCAACCGGCCAACAGTGCCATCTACACTAGTCCTACCTGCCCGCGTTTGCCCAGCCATGCCTCTGCCTCAGTCACAATCACTCCCCGCTGATTGCCCCACAGTGTGTCCTTTGTGACCCCACACTGGTCATACGGTGAAGCTGGGTGGGACAAGGGGTAGGGGGCAGGGCTGGGGGAGGGGAGTCAGAGTCACACAGATTCACCACCCTCTGACTAAAGAAACTCCTCCCCATCTCCTTTCTAAAGGAACGTCCTTTAATTCTGTTTCCCCTATTCTGGACAAGAGAGCTGTGCGTCTACCCGATCTATTCCCCTCGTAATTTTTTACACCTCTATAAGATCACCCCTCATCCTCCTGTGCTCCAAGAAATAGAGTCCCAGCCAGCCCCAACCTCTCCCTGTAGCTCAGGCCCCTAGAGTCCTCCTTGTAAATCTTCTCTGAACCCTTTCAAGCTTGACAATATCTTTCTCTCTGCAGAGTACCTGCAGAGAGAACAGAGTCCGTCAGCCTCCTGGCATTCCTCTTTCCCTCCATCCCTCCCTCCCCATCCCTCTCTCTCTCCCCTCCCTCCCTCTTCCTCACACTCCACACCTCTTTTTTAAATTTTTTTTTTTATGTTCCAAAAACTTTATTTGACACAATCATATAATACAACACATCAAACCATAATCAAAAATTGCACTATATAAAAAAACATTATAGTACAACAATACAATCATTGTTCACAGCTGACCCCACCAGCGCCCAACAAGGCCTCCAGAGTCCAGTGGACACCGCATGTTCCCTCTCCAGGGACACACGTGCACGGACGTAGGCCCGGAAAAGGGGCAGGCAGCCGACTCTAGCCTGACCATCGACCGCCCGCTGCCTGGACCCGTGAATGGCCATCTTGGCCAGGCCCAGGAGCAAACCGACAGGGAAGTTCCCCCCCCCCCCCCACTCGGCTCTCCCCACTCCCTGCCTTGTGTCCGAACACTAGAATCGTGGGACTAAAATGCAACCAGAACTTGAGGAACAACCCCTTCAGATATTGGTACAGGGGCAGTAACCTCTCACACTCCATATACACGTGGAACACGGTCTCTTGCTCGCTCTCTCTCTCTCCCTCCCTCTCTCTCCTCTTACCAAAGGTGATGTCTGCGATATTGTTGGTCTCCTTCCATAGGCCATTTGTAGAGAGAGAGAGAGAGTCAGAGAGACAGAGAGAGAGAGGGGGGAGAGGGAGAGAGGAGAGGGAGAGGGAGTCAGAGAGACACATAGGGAGGGGACTCACAGAGTGATACAGCTTCAAACAGGCCCTTCGGCCCAACTTGCCCACACCCCCACCTGGCCAACATTGCCCCATCTACTCTAACCTGCCCGCGTTTTGGACCCATATCCCTCGGAAAACCTGTCTTATCCATGTACCTGCAAGTGTCTCTTCAATGGGATAGTCCCTGCCTCAACTACCTCCTCTGTCATTCCCTCACCCACCACCTTCTGTTATGTTCCAAAAGCTTTATTTGCCCCTCACATTCAAAATTATTAAAATTTTCCCTGTCACCTTGAACCTATGTCCAGGGTCCTTGATTCCCCTACTCTGGGCAAGAGGACTCTGTGTGTCTACTACCTCTGTCTATAAATTTTGTACACCTCTATAAGATCACGCCTCTCCTCCTGCGCTCGAAGAATAAATCCCAGCCGACTCACAAACTCTCTCGCAATAGTTCAGGCCCCTCTATGGCAACATCCTCAAACTGACACCATTTCCCAGTTTGACGACATTTTCCCACAGCAGATGGCCATTTGGGGACAATTTTCCCCAAAGTGCGGTCGATGCCCTTCACCAATATGGTCACCGTCGCTACTAACGTCCCTCACTCACCTAGATGGCTTCCGTACTCTTCAGTCACAGTCACTTCCATCAATTGCCCTGCACCAAGATGGCAGCAGCCTCCTCCCTCAGTCTGTCAGTTGCTGCAAATGCCCCGCACCGAGATGGCTGCCTCAGTCACAATCACTCCCCGCTGATGCCCCACAGTGTCCTTTGTGACCCCCACCTGGTCATACGGTGATGCTGGGTGGGACAAGGGGTAGGGGGCAGGGCTGGGGGAGGGGAGTCACAGAGTCACACAGATTCACCACCCTCTGACTAAAGAAATTCCGCCCCATCTCCTTTCTAAAGGAACGTCCTTTAATTCTGTTTCCCCTATTCTGGACAAGAGAGCTGTGCGTCTACCCGATCTATTCCCCTCGTAATTTTTTACACCTCTATAAGATCACCCCTCATCTTCCTGTGCTCCAAGAAATAGAGTCCCAGCCAGCCCCAACCTCTCCCTGTAGCTCAGCCCTAGAGTCATAGAAACATAGAAACCAGGAGTAGGTCCATTCAGCCCCTTCGAGCCTGCAATTCAATATGATTCATGGCTGATCATCCAAACTCAGTATCCTACCTGCCTTTCTCTCCATACCCTGATCCCCTTAGCCACAAGGGCCACATCCAACTCACTCTTAAATATAGCCAATGAACCCTCAACTACCCTCTGTGGCAGAGAGTTCTCTCTGAAAAAAGTCTTTCTCATCTCGGTCTTAAAGGATATCCTTAAGCTGTGACCCCTTGTCCTGGACTTCCCCAACATCGGGAGGAACAATCTTCCTGCATCTAGCCTGTCCAACCCTTAAGAATTTTGTAAGTTTCTATAAGATCCCCTCTCAATCTCCTAAATTCCAGAGAATAAACCGAGTCTATCCAGTCATAAGACAGTCCTGACATCCCAGGAATCAGTCTGGTGAACTTCTCTGCACTCCCTCTATGGCAATAATGTCCTTCCTCAGATTTGGAGACCTGGTACGCAATACTCCAGGTCCACCAAGACCCTGTACAACTGAAGTAGAACCTCCCTGCTCCTGTACTCAAATCCTTTTGCTATTGAAAGCTAACATACCATTCGCTTTTTTCACTGCCTGCTGCATGCATGCCTACAGGAGTCCTGGCAACACCTCCTTGTAAATCTTCTCTGAACTTTTCAAGCTTGACAATATCTTTCTCTCTTGCAGAGTACAGAGTCCGTCAGCCTCCTGGAATTCCTCTATCCCTCTCCTCTCCCCTCCTTATCTTTTATTTTTTTTATTTTTTTTTTTATGTTCCAAAAACTTTCATTTTTATTATTATTTTTTTTTTATGACACAACCATATAATACAACACATCAAACCATAATCAAAAATTGCACTATATAAAAAAACATTATAGTACAACAATACAATCATTGTTCACGCGGTGACCAGCGCCCACGGAAGGCCTCCAGCGTCCCCGTGGACACCGCATGTTCCCGCTCCAGGGACACACGTGCACGGACGTAGGCCCGGAAAAGGGGCAGGCAGCCGACTCTAGCCTGACCATCGACCGCCCGCTGCCTGGACCCGCGAATGGCCATCTTGGCCAGGCCCAGGAGCAAACCGACAGGGAAGTTCCCCCCCCCCCCCCCCCCACTCGGCTCTCCCCACTCCCTGCCTTGTGTCCGAACACTAGAATCGTGGGACTAAAATGCAACCAGAACTTGAGGAACAACCCCTTCAGATATTGGTACAGGGGCAGTAACCTCTCACACTCCATATACACGTGGAACACGGTCTCTTGCTCGCTCTCTCTCTCTCCCTCCCTCTCTCTCCTCTTACCAAAGGTGATGTCTGCGATATTGTTGGTCTCCTTCCATAGGCCATTTGTAGAGAGAGAGAGAGAGAGAGTCAGAGAGACAGAGAGAGAGAGGGGGGAGAGGGAGAGAGAGAGAGAGAGAGGGAGTCAGAGAGACACATAGGGAGGGGACTCACAGAGTGATACAGCTTCAAACAGGCCCTTCGGCCCAACTTGCCCACACCGGCCAACATGCCCCATCTACACTAGTCCTACCTGCCCGCGTTTGGCCCATATCCCTCCAAACCTGTCTTATCCATGTACCTGCAAGTGTCTCTTAAACATTGGGATAGTCCCTGCCTCAACTACCTCCTCTGGCAGCTCATTCCATACACCCACCACCCTTCTGTGTGGAAAAGCTGCCCCTCACATTCTTATTAAATATTCCCCCTCTGTCACCTTGAACCTATGTCCTGGGGTCCTTGATTCCCCTACTCTGGGCAAGAGACTCTGTGTGTCTACTACCTCTGTCTATACCCCTCGTAATTTTGTACACCTCTATAAGATCACGCCTCATCCTCCTGCGCTCGAAGGAATAAATTCCTAGCCGACTCAACTCTCTCGCAATAGTTCAGGCCCCTCTAGTCCTGGCAACATCCTCATGAACTGACTCCGCACCCTTTCCCAGTTTGACGACATCTTTCCCACAGCAGATGGCTATTTGGGGACAATTTTCCCCAAAGTGCGGTCGATGCCCTTCACCAATATGGTCACCGTCGCTACTAACGTCCCTCACTCACCTAGATGGCTTCCGTACTCTTCAGTCACAGTCACTTCCATCAATTGCCCTGCACCAAGATGGCAGCAGCCTCCCTCCCCTCAGTCTGTCAGTTGCTGCAAATGCCCCGCACCGAGATGGCTGCCTCAGTCACAATCACTCCCCGCTGATGCCCCACAGTGTCCTTTGTGACCCCCACCTGGTCATACGGTGATGCTGGGTGGGACAAGGGGTAGGGGGCAGGGCTGGGGGAGGGGAGTCACAGAGTCACACAGATTCACCACCCTCTGACTAAAGAAACTCCTCCCCATCTCCTTTCTAAAGGAACGTCCTTTAATTCTGTTTCCCCTATTCTGGACAAGAGAGCTGTGCGTCTACCCGATCTACTCCCCTCGTAATGTTTTACACCTCTATAAGATCACCCCTCATCCTCCTGTGCTCCAAGAAATAGAGTCCCAGCCAGCCCCAACCTCTCCCTGTAGCTCAGGCCCCTAGGGTCATAGAAACATAGAAACATAGAAATTAGGTGCAGGAGTAGGCCATTCAGCCCTTCGAGCCTGCACCGCCATTCAATATGATCATGTACCTGCCTTCTCTCCATACCCTCTGATCCCCTTAGCCACAAGGGCCACATCCAACTCTCTTAAATATAGCCAATGAACTGGCCTCAACTACCCTCTGTGGCAGAGAGTTCCAGAGACTCACCACTCTCTGTGTGAAAAAAGTCTTTCTCATCTCGGTTTAAAGGATTTCCCCCTTATCCTTAAGCTGTGACACTTCCCCAACATCTCTTCCTGCATCTAGCCTGTCCAACCCCTTAAGAATTTTGTAAGTTTCTATAGATCCCCTCTCAATCTCCTAAATTCCAGCTATCCAGTCTTTCTTCATAAGACAGTCCTGACATCCCAGTCAGTCTGGTGAACCTTCTCTGCACTCCTGCTAATGTCAGATTTGGAGACCAAAACTGTACGCAATACTCCAGGTGTGGTCTCACCAAGACCCTGTACAACTGAAGTAGAACCTCCCTGCTCCTATACTCAAATCCTTTTGCTATGAAAGCTAACATACCATTCGCATTTTTCACTGCCTGCTGCACCTGCATGCCTACAGGAGTCCTGGCAACATCCTCCTTGTAAATCTTCTCTGAACCCTTTCAAGCTTGACAATATCTTTCTCTCTTGCAGAGTACAGAGTCCGTCAGCCTCCTGGAATTCCTCTTTCCCTCCATCCCTCCCTCCCCATCCCTCTCTCTCTCCCCTCCCTCCCTCTTCCTCACACTCCACACCTCTTTTATTTTTTTTTTATGTTCCAAAAATTTCATTTGACACAATCATATAATACAACACATCAAACCATAATCAAAAATTGCACTATATAAAAAAACATTATAGTACAACAATACAATCATTGTTCACAATACCCTGAACCCCACGCGGTGACCAGCGCCCACGGAAGGCCTCCAGAGTCCCCGTGGACACCGCATGTTCCCGCTCCAGGGACACACGTGCACGGACGTAGGCCCGGAAAAGGGGCAGGCAGCCGACTCTAGCCTGACCATCGACCGCCCGCTGCCTGGACCCGTGAATGGCCATCTTGGCCAGGCCCAGGAGCAAACCGACAGGGAAAGTCCCCCCCCCCCCACTCGGCTCTCCCCACTCCCTGCCTTGTGTCCGAACACTAGAATCGTGGGACTAAAATGCAACCAGAACTTGAGGAACAACCCCTTCAGATATTGGTACAGGGGCAGTAACCTCTCACACTCCATATACACGTGGAACACAGTCTCTTGCTCGCTCTCTCTCTCTCCCTCCCTCTCTCTCCTCTTACCAAAGGTGATGTCTGCGATATTGTTGGTCTCCTTCCATAGGCCATTTGTAGAGAGAGAGAGAGAGAGAGTCAGAGAGACAGAGAGAGAGAGGGGGGAGAGGGAGAGAGAGAGAGAGAGGGAGAGGGAGTCAGAGAGACACATAGGGAGGGGACTCACAGAGTGATACAGCTTCAAACAGGCCCTTCGGCCCAACTTGCCCACACCGGCCAACATGCCCCATCTACACTAGTCCTACCTGCCCGCGTTTGGCCCATATCCCTCCAAACCTGTCTTATCCATGTACCTGTAAGTGTCTCTTAAACATTGGGATAGTCCCTGCCTCAACTACCTCCTCTGGCAGCTCATTCCATACACCCACCACCCTTCTGTGTGGAGAAGCTGCCCCTCACATTCTTATTAAATATTCCCCCTCTGTCACCTTGAACCTATGTCCTGGGGTCCTTGATTCCCCTACTCTGGGCAAGAGACTCTGTGTGTCTACTACCTCTGTCTATACCCCTCGTAATTTTGTACACCTCTATAAGATCACGCCTCATCCTCCTGCGCTCGAAGGAATAAATTCCTAGCCGACTCAACTCTCTCGCAATAGTTCAGGCCCCTCTAGTCCTGGCAACATCCTCATGAACTGACTCCGCACCCTTTCCCAGTTTGACGACATCTTTCCCACAGCAGATGGCCATTTGGGGACAATTTTCCCCAAAGTGCGGTCGATGCCCTTCACCAATATGGTCACCGTCGCTACTAACGTCCCTCACTCACCTAGATGGCTTCCGTACTCTTCAGTCACAGTCACTTCCATCAATTGCCCTGCACCAAGATGGCAGCAGCCTCCCTCCCCTCAGTCTGTCAGTTGCTGCAAATGCCCCGCACCGAGATGGCTGCCTCAGTCACAATCACTCCCCGCTGATGCCCCACAGTGTCCTTTGTGACCCCCACCTGGTCATACGGTGATGCTGGGTGGGGCAAGGGGTAGGGGGGCAGGGCTGGGGGAGGGGAGTCACAGAGTCACACAGATTCACCACCCTCTGACTAAAGAAATTCCGCCCCATCTCCTTTCTAAATAAAGGAATGTCCTTTAATTCTGTTTCCCCTATTCTGGACAAGAGAGCTGTGCGTCTACCCGATCTATTCCCCTCGTAATTTTTTACACCTCTATAAGATCACCCCTCATCCTCCTGTGCTCCAAGAAATAGTCCCAGCCAGCCCCAACCTCTCCCTGTAGCTCAGGACACTACATCCACTGGCACCCTTCATCCATTTTATTTGTCACATCCTCAAAAAATTAGTCAATCATGATTTCCCTTTCATAAATCCATGTTGACTTGGACTAATCCTTTTACTGCTATCCAAATGCTCCATTATTACCTCTTTAATAATTGACTCCAGCATCTTTCCCACCACCGAAGTCAGGCTAACTGGTCTGTAATTCCCCGTTTTCTCTCTCGCTCCTTTCTTGAAAAGTGGGATAACGTTAGCTATCCTCCAATCCACAGGAACTGATCCTGAATCTATTGAACATTGGAAAATGATCACCAATGTGTCCACTATTTCTAGAGTCAGCTCCCTGAGGACTCTGGGATGCAGACCATCAGGCCCAGGGGATTTATCATCCTTCAGTCCCATTAGCCTACCCAATACCATTTCTCGCCTAATGAAAATTTCTTTCAGTTCCTCTACCCCCTTAGATCTCCTGTCCTCCAGTACATCTGGGAGATTGTTTGTGTCCTCCTTAGTGAAGACAGATCCAAAGTACCTGTTCAACTCTTCTGCCATTTCCGTGTTGCCCATAATAATTTCGCCCTTGTCTGCCTTCAAGGGACCCACATTTGACTTTGCTACCCTTTTTCCCTTAACGTATCTGAAGAAGCTTTTACTGTCCTTCTTTATATTCCTGGCCAGCTTCCCCTCGTACTTTGTCTTTTCAGTCCATATTGCCTGTTTCGTTTCCTTCTGTTGTCCTTTGAAAGTTTCCCAATCCTCCGGCTTCCGGCTACTCTTTGCTGTGTTATACATCTTTTCGTTTAGTTTAATTCTATCCCCAACTTCTCTTGTCAGCCACGGTTGCCTCCTACTCCCCTTAGAATCTTTCTTCCTTTTTGGAATGAAATGATCCTTTGTCTTCCGGGTTATGCACAGAAATTCCTGCCATTGCTGTTCCACCGTCATTCCTGCTAGGATCCCTTTCCAGCCTACCTTGGCCAGCTCCCCTCTCATGCCTTCATAGTCCCCTTTGTTCAACTGCATCACTGCCACTTCCGATTTAACCTTCTCCTTCTCAAATTGCAGATTAAAATAGATTGCACAAAACCGCTTTTTGTATAATGTGATTGTCCTTGAGGCTTAAATGAAGCATGACAAAAATCACGTATGGTCAGTATCGTATCACTCTGAAAACTTAACTCTGCGTCTCTGGAGGAAATTTACCATAATACGCTTGGTGCAGTTTCCATTGAACTTGTTTCAACACCAAACCTCCACATTAGAATGCAGAGAGGATGGACGAGGATGTTGCCAGGACTAGAGGGGCTGAGCTATAGGGAGAGGTTGAGCAGGCTAGGACTTTATTCCTTGGAGCACAGGGGGGTGAGGGGAGATCTTATAGAGGTACTGCTGTGTATATAAGAGGAACAGATGGGGTGACTGCACTGAGTCTTTAGTTGAATCAAGAACCAGAAGACATAGGTTTAAAGTGAGGGGGAAAGATTTAATAGGAACCCGAGGGGCAGCTTTTTCACATCAAGGCTGGCAGGTGTATGGAACAAGCTGCTGCAGGAGGTAGTTGAGCCAGGTACTACCACAACATAGAAACATAGAACATTTAAGAAACACTTGGACAGGAACATGGATAGGACAGTTTCAGACGGATATGGGCCAAAGACAGGCAGGTGGGACTAGTGTAGTTAAGGCAAGTTGGTTGGCGTGCACTAGTTGTCCCTAATGTGTGGGATAGTGCTAGTGTACGGGGTTCGCTGGTCGGTGTGGACCCGGTAGGCCAAAGGGCCTGTTTCCGCGCTGTATCTCTAAACTAAACTAAACTCGCCCTGTAGTGTTTTTCTCTACAAAATGAATGGGGCAGAAAGTCATCTGAGTGTCCCTCAAATTCATTGTTATTCCATTTCCAAGCTGAAGCTAATGCATTAACTATGAAACATAATTTTCATTCTTTGGTGTGCTATTACATGGGTGTTTTAATATTACAGATTCGCTGGCACCAAATGCAAAAAGTATACTGTTCAATGGTTGGCCACTAATTTTGACATGCACTGCGATCATTAATTTACGTTGGTACTCTGCTCAAAGCCAGAACTCCACTAATGGGAACATTTTTACTGTTACAGGAGCTAAATCTTTCCAGTGAACTGTCCGTTTTTAACTTGTTTCAGATGTCGTACCAATTCTCAGGCCTGTAGTTCGCGACATTATGGGCCATTTTTGAGCAAATCCTTTCAGCATAAATTTATGGTCGCTTTATCAAGAACAATAATGCCAAAGGGAATTTTCATTTCAAAATATGGCAAAGATGGTATGATTAATGCACAAAATATTTTTTTTTAAATAATCAGTTCAGTTCAGTTTAGTTTTAATGTCACGTGTAGCGAAGAAGCGTGAAAAGCTTTTTATGTTGCGTGCTATCCAGTCAGCGGAAAGACAATACAGTGTGTGGAGATACACGATAAGGGCGGAGAATTGGCGGATGCGAGAGGAGTTTAGGACGATCATAGTTCAAGTAAGAAATGTTGCCGTGGGAGTGGAGATCTCAGCGTGTGGAGCGATTGTGAGAGGTGGTTGTGGATCTGCTTCTGCGGCTGGCACACAAGGGTGGCGCGGCGGTAGAGTTGCTGCCTCGCAGCGCCAGAGACCCGGGTTTGATCCCGACTACGGGCGCCGTCTGTACGGAGTTTGTACGCTCTCCCCGTGACCTGCGTGGGTTTTCTCCGAGATCTTCGGTTTCACTCCCACACTCCAGGTTTGTAGGTTACTTGGATTGGGTCTGTACACTTGGTATAAGTGTAAATTGTCCCCAGTGCGAGAGGCTTGTGTTAATGTGTAGGGATCGCTGGTCGGTGCGGACGCGGTGGGCCAAGCGGCCTGTTTCCGCGCTGTACCTCACGACTAAACTACAATAGTCGCCTGGGTTGGGCAATATCTTGGAAGCACTGCACAATACTCTGGAGATTCCACCCACAGTTCAGTTGTAAACCAATATCCATTGCCGCTGATCCACAGGTTCATACGTTATAGCAGCAGAATTAGGCCATTCATCCCATCACGTCTACTCTACCATTCAATCATGGCTGATCTATCACTCCCTCTCAACCCCATTAGAAACATAGACAATAGTTGCAGGAGGAGGCCATTCGGCCCTTCGAGCCAGCACCGCCATTCATTGTGATCACGGCTGATCGTCCCCGTTCCTGCCTTCTCCCCATATCCCTCGATTCCACTAGAGCTCTATCCAACTCTCTCTTAAATCCATCCAGTGACTTGGCCCCCACTGCCCTCTGTGGCAGGGAATTCCACATTCTTTTGCCTTCTCCCCATCATCCCTGACATCCGCACTAATCAAGAAGATTAAGATTCACGGGATTACCGGTCATTTAGTCGTATAGATTTGGAAGCGGTTTACTGATAGAAGGCAGTGGGATGTGGTGGAATACGCAATATTCAATCTACATGGTACATGTTGTGTAAGTTAGGACACGTACTGAGCGAACCCTCGGCACTTGGGCTGGTCGGGTCACATGACTCCGGAAGCGGCGGCGCTGCCCAGGGAGCTGCGGCTCGCCTGCAGGCCGTCTGTCTCGTTTTTTTGTCGTATCCCCGTCTCCGTCTGCGCTGAGGACCAATCGCGGCGCTGGCGGCCTCCGACTGGAACCGAGCTCGAGGCTCTGGAGGCAGAGCCAGGACTCACCATCGCGGGGCTGGCCGACTTCGGGGCGGTGGTGGCGCTGCGGCTGCGGCGGCGGCGGCGGCCCCACTTCGGAGCCTCGGAGGCTTCGGCCGCGGGCCCAGAGGACGACAACGTCGGGAGCTCGCCGGTCCCAGGATGGTGACCGATTTCCTGGAGCTCCCGCGGCAACAGCTTGGTCCGCTGGACTGGAGGGCGGCAGCTTCGTCCGCCCCGGGCCGCGGAGTTTGAACCGGCCCGCTCGCGGGGCTCGGATTCGGCCGCGGGACTTTCCATCACCCGGCGGGGGGCCCAACATCGGAAGCCTGGATCGCCTCAACGCAGAGGGAGTACAAGGAAGGAAGAGACAAGGACTAAGACTTTTGCCTTCCATCACAGTGAGGAGGTGCCTGGTAGACTCACTGTGGTGGATGTTAAACTGTGTTCATTGTGTGTTCCGTTACTTTATTCTCTGTTATGACTGCAAGGTATTTAATTTCGTTCAAACTAACAAGTTTGAATGACAATAAAGGATACTGTGTTTGGTGGGAAGGAGTCAACTCAAGTCACGTCAAGTCACATTTATTTATATAGCACATTTAAAAAACAACTCTCGTTGACCAAAGTGCTTTACATTTGTTATAAGAGTAGTATACACAAGCAGGCTACATACAAATATACAAATAGCCCTCACTCAGAGATCGTCAGGAAAGGCTTCCCTGACCAGTCTGAAGAAGGGTCTCAACCCGAAACGTCGCCTATCTCCTTCGCTCCTTAGATGCTGCTGCACCCGCTGAGTTTCTCCAGCTTTTTGTGTAACCCTTGGGAGAACAGATACGTTTTTAGACTAGACTTAAAGGAGTCGATGGAGGGGGCAGTTCTAATGGGGAGGGGGATGCTGTTCCACAGTCTAGGAGCTGCGACCGCAAAGGCGCGGTCGGTCGCCCCTGAGCTTCTGCCTAGACCGCGGGACATTCAGCAACCCCAGGTCGGCCGATCTGAGGGACCAGGAGGTGGTGTGGTGGGTGAGGAGACACGTCGCCACGTGCTTGAGGGCTGTGCCCTGGTATATATACAGAGCCGTGAGAAAACCCTCCCCATTCACGTGTGTGCTGTTCTCTGTATTACCTTAATAAAGATCACTTTGATTCACATCTCATGGCTCGCTATACTAGCCTCAAAATGCCGGAGTAACTCAGAGGGCCAGGCAGCATCTCATTTTGATATTGCCTGTCCCGCTGAGTTACTCCGGCATTTTGTGTCTAACTTGGGTGTAATCCAGCATCTGCAGTTCATTCTGACACACATGAAATTTCAAAATCTGTTGCATCAATAGTACATTTACAAGGTTAATTCCCGGGATGGCAGGGACTGTCATATGCTGAGAGAATGGAGCAGCTGGGCCTGTACACTCTGGAGTTTAGAAAGATGAGAGGAAATCTCATTGAAACATATGATTGTTAAGGGCTTGGACACACTAGAGGCAGGAAACGTCTTCCCGATGTTGGGGGAGTCCAGAACCAGGGGTCACAGTTTAAGAATAAGGAGTAAGCCATTTGGAACGGAGACGAGGAAACACTTTTTCTCACAAGGAGTGGTGAGTCTGTGGAATTCTCTGCCTCAGAGGGCGGTGGAGACAGGTTCTCTGGATGCTTTCAAGAGAGAGCTAGATAGGGCTCTTAATAATAGCGGAGTCAGGGGTTATGGGGAGAAGGCAGGAATGGGGTACTGATCGTGGATGATCAGCCATGATCACATTGAATGGCGGTGCTGGCTCGAAGGGCCAATTGGCCTCCTCCTGCACCTATTGTCTATTGTCTGCATTGATAGGTGAAATCTATTGTATTCTGCACTCCTCTGCTTATCCTTTGCCATGCTGAATTAGTAAAACATTACTTATTTATTTTGATGCTTTTGAGGCAGATTGATTTTAGCTGTTGACTAGACTAAGTGGGACCCGTTGGGTCCCAGCTTCACACGGGAGGGCTGGTCCCCCAACGCAATATCCCACCTCTCCACCAATTCCAATATTGCTGGCCAGTGGGGGGCTTTCTGGAGCGCTAGCGTGGCGTTGTGGGCCAAAGGGACTGGTTTCAAGAGGGCTAGTATGGAAATTGTGGGCCAAATGGATTCTTAGGCTGGCAACTCAGTCACTGAGGCGTGGCAGCTCAGTCACTCAGGCCTGGCAGGCTGGCAGCTCAGAAACTCAGGCCTGGTGGGCTGCCAGCTCAGAAACTGCCAGAAATTCTGCTGAAAACAGGTGACAGACTCTGTGAGAGAGAAGGGGAGAGGGTGGACAATCAATTTTAGACGTTTTCATCATTTTTTTTACAGATCACAGCAATGAAGGAGGAAAGTCTATCCTTGCGTGGCTCTCTGGAGCACTAGTATGGGTGTTGTGGGCTGAAGGGACTGGTTTCCAGAGGGATAGTATGGACATTGTGGACTGAATGGATTCTTGGACGCAGTTCAGTGAGTCATGGCTGGTGGGCTGGCAGTTCACTGAGTCATGGCTGGTGGGCTGGCACTTCAGTCACTTACATCTGTGGTGGCAGTTCACTCAGTTACCCCTCCTTTCACCCCCCCCCCCAATTCTACTCCTTGCCATCCCCCTCCCCCCCCACGCATTCAGTCCATCTCCCCTCAACCTACCCCCCCCCCCATGCACTCTTAGTGGCTCTTCGACAGCGCAGTCATTCCTTCCTATTAGGTACCCATTGTGACGAAGAACACGCAGACATGGCAAGTGGAAAAACGATTTATTAAAGTTTAAAATGTGAATAAGTCTTAAAAACATTGCAAGTCCAACCTCACAGCACTCCAAGCAGAGTGCAGGCAGCAAGTCCAACCTCTCCAGAGATGGGACGCGCACACAGGGGCGCGCACACAAGGACACATAAACAGGGACGCACACAAGCACTCACACACACCTATACACACAAAAAGACACTCACATACACACACACACACACACACACACACACACACACACACACACACACACACACACACACATTATTTGAATCATTTGGTTTAGACTTACCTGTGTTCTTATTTTCAAACTACTTACATAGAGTATATGGTTGGTAACAGGATTTAGTATGCTTACCACGTTCTGAAGTTACTTGGCATTTTAGTATTGGTGCTGTGTGTGTGTAGGTGTGTGTGTGTATGTACAGAGTCTGCAAAAGACTTGAGACTGAGGTGGAGGTTCACCTTCCAGCAGGACAACGACCCTAAACATACAGCCAGAACTACAATGGAATGGTTTAGATCAAAGCATATTCATGTGTTAGAATGGCCCAGTCAATGTCCAGACATAAATCCAATTGAGAATCTCTGGCATGACTTGAAAATTGCTGTTCACAGACGCTCTCCATCCAATCTGACTGAGCTTGAGCTGTTTTGCAAAGAAGAATGGGCAAAAATGTCAGTCTCTAGATGTGCAAAGCTGACAGAGACGTACCCCAAAAGACTTGCAGCTTTAATTGCAGCGAAAGGTGGTTCTACAAAGTATTGACTCAGGGGGGCTGAATACTTTTGCACGCCACACTTTTCAGTTTTTTATTTGTAATAAAATCTGGAAACCATGTATCATTTTCCTTCCACTTCACAATTATGCACCACTTTGTGTTGGTCTATCACATAAAATCCCAATAAAATACATTTACGTTTGTGGTTGTAACGTGACAAAATGTGGAACAGTTCAAGGGGTATGAATACTTTTGCAAGCCACTGTACATACACACACACACCTACACACACAAAGCACCAATACTAAAATGCCAAGTAACTTCAGAACGTGGTAAGCATACTAAATCCTGTTACTAACCATATACTCTATGTAAGTAGTTTGAAAATAAGAACACAGGTGAGTCTAAACCAAATGATTCAAATATTTAAAGCCTTTTTTAAATTCTGAAACACTCCTCTTGAGCTGCTGCTACTGCAAAAACGTGCTTTAAATAACTTTCAACAAACATACACACACACACTCACCATACGTATGGTTTCACAATTCAGTAGTACTGATTTTCAGTATTCCATAATAATATTTGAGAATACATGAGGTTGCATGCAAAACACTGATTTTCAAAAATCCAGTTTCTGTGTAGTACGTTCCATTGCATTTAAGTGAGAAATACCGATTTCCCCAAGAAAATACTGATTTTCAGCCATCAAAATACGGAAATGCTAGGTGAAACTTGGCAGCCCTGCAATTATTAATCTTGACTCCAAAATTATTTCTGAAATATTGGTTATAAATTTGGTGCAAAAATGCTCCAAAAATAAGGCTCAGAGGGCAGCAGAGATCATCTAAAACCCCGGCCGCGAGGGGCTTCACGCTCGTGATCTGCGCTGTGCGCACATTACTTCACATAACATTTTTATAATCCTGTCATGCCACCCCCGCTTTTTGAAAAGCTTCGTACGGGCCTGTCCTATCACGTCTGGCCTCATGACCATGTGCTTGTTTAATTGTCTGACATATATTTTAATGCTACTCACCTCTACTCCTTCCTCTAACTAAAGAAATTCCTTCTCATCTTCCTTTAATTCTGAGGCTATAACCTCTAGTCCGAAACTCTCCCATTAGTGGAAACATCCTCTCCGCATCCACTCTATCAAACCCTTTCACTATTTGGTACGTTTCAATGAGGTCTTCCCTCATTCTTCTAAACGCCAGCGAGTGCAGCCCAGCACCATCAAAACTTCATCATATGTTAACCCAGTCATTCCTGGGATCATTCTTGTAAACCTCCTCTGGACCCTCTCCAGAGCCAGCGCATCCTTCCTCAGATATGGTGCCCAGAATTGCTTTCCTTCTTCTTCCGTCAATATGTCTTTTAGACCTGCAGCTCCGTTGAGGCGAGCCAGGCCAACGTGTCATCGTCCAGGTCAATCAGACCGGTGGCCGGTGTTTGGGGCAACTGGTGACGATGTGCTTCACTGTCTGTGTTGGGTCCCCACACTCGCAGGAGGCGCTGTCCACGAGGCCCCACCTCTTCATCGCTACTCCATAGCGTCCGACGCCTGTCCTCAAGCGGTTGTGGGTTGTCCACTGCTTTCGGGGCAGATCCTGGCCGGGGACGTCCATGGGGTTATTGATGTACTAGTATAGCCTAGATGGTTCCGCTGACTTCCACTAGTCTCTCCATCTCGTCTTGACCCAGACGGCCTTGGAAGCGTCAGCCGGTGTTGTGCAGAGCAGCTCTCGGGCTTGCGTGGCAAAGGGTTGCCGTGACTTGAGGCGCACTCGTCATGGTGTCTCCGTGACGATCTGATGGAGGAGGTGAGATTCACTGGTCTGTGCCTTTTGAGAGAGGGCCAGCGTGGCTGCTTCTCGTCTGATGTTGGCTGGGGCGATGCCAGCAAGGACGGGCAGTTGGTTTACTGGGGTGGCTCGTAGGCATCCGGAGACAGTCCGCAGGGCGCTGTTGAGGGCAGCATCCAGCTTCTTGGCGTGAGGGCTATGGCACCAGACCGGGGCGCAGTACTCGGCGGCTGAGAACACCAGGGACATGCGCAGTGTCTTCCCACGTGGTGCCGGCTGGGCAGCGTATCAGTGCGGCACGGGCGCTTGTCTTTGCCTTGGCACCTTCCAGGTGTTGTTTGAATGACAACGTTCTGTCGAGCTTCACCCACCGCAGTTTTCTTGGACCTCACAGCTCCCCAGAATTGCTCACAATACTCCAAATGCGGCCTCACCAGCGTCTTATAGAGCCTCTGCATTACATCCCTGTTTTTGGATTCTAACCCTCTTGAAATAAATGCTAGCATTGCGTTTGCCCTCTTTACTACCAATTTGACTCTGTGGGCTGAAGGGGTGTTGCCACGCTGTATCTCTAAACTAAATTAAGCGTTTTCCAAGGTCCTACCATTTACTGCGCAAGTCATGCCCTGGTTCAACTTCACAAAATGCAACACTTTGCACGTGTCCAAGTTAATTTCCACCTGCCATTAGTTTGTCGCACTTTTCCCACGAATCTAGATCCTCGGAAGGCGTCGGAGGTCGGAAGCGTGGGTGCCGGAAGCGCTGCCGAGAACAAAGGGGGACCCAGCGTGGGGGGGGGAGAAAACATAGGGGGGACGGGGGGGGGGGGGGGGGGGGGGGGGGGGGGGGGGGGGGGGGGGGAGAAAACATAGGGGGACCTGACGTTGGGGGGGGGGGGGGGGGGGGGGGGGGGGGGGGGGGGGGGGGGGGGGGGGAGAAAAACATAGGGGGATGACGGGGGGGGGGGGGGGAGAAAACATAGGAGGACCTGACGTGGGGGGGGGGGGGGGGGGGGGGGAGGAGGGGGGGGAAAAACATATGGGGACCTGGGCGTGGGGAACCACTGGGAACAAAGGGGGACCATTGAATCATTGACAAACAACCGTGGACTTAACATCAATCTCTATGGCACACTGCTGGTCATGGGCTTCCAACCTGACAAACATCCCCCATTAGCAACCACCCTCAGATTTCAGCCACCACGCCAAATCTGCATCCAATTTGCTAGCTCTCCTTAGATTCCACGGGATCCGCATCATTAGAGTAAATTGGGTGAAGATATCATTGCCTACTCATTTCAAGGAGTTGTGACTGTGCTGGGCATTGTCGGTCTCACCTCCATGGTCTCTAATTGGTTTTATGTGAAGACTGGATCAACATCATTCAGGACAGCCAACTTCCCTTTCAGATACCGTAAGCTCCCAAACATATGAAGTTGTTTGCAGCCGCAGGTGGCCTTGTCCACACTTAGTTAATGTTTGATGGTGCCCTTCTGGGTCGGCAATAGATATTTTCCAAGAGGAAAAGAAGATAGTGAAGACATATGCGGTGGGGGTGGGGTGAAGTGACAAAAAGACAGCAGAGAAGAAGGAACACAGCAGAGAGAAGCAGCATGTGAGTGAGACAAAGTGTAGACTGAGGGAAACACATTGGGTATATGGAGACTGAGTGGCAGTAGAGGGGCAGTGATGAAAGAAACCTGGTAGCGCGAGGCAGCAGGGGGAGGAAGGTTATTTTGAGTTTTTTAGAGATACAGAGCGGAAACAGGCCCTTCGGCCCACCACACCGACCAGCGATCACTGCACATTAACACTATCCCACACACTTGGGACAATTTTTACACTTATACCAAGCCAATTAACCTATCAGTCTGAAGAAGGGTCGAGACCCGAAACGTCGCATATTCCTTCTCTCCATAGATGCTGCCTCACCCACTGAGTTTCTCCAGCATTTTTGTCCATCTTCGATGTTTCCAGCATCTGCAGTTCTTCCCTAAACCTACAATCCTGTACGTCTTTGGAGTGTGGGAGGAAACTGAAGATCTCGGATCACGGGAGAACGTATAAACTCCATATAGACAGCACCTGTGGTCAGGATTGAACCCGGGTCTACTGGCACTGTAAGGCAACAACTCTGCCGCTGCCCGTAAGTTAACGAGATGGAAAAGTTAATGAAATCAATAGAAAAGGCATTGAGGGATGCATCAGATAGCAAAGTGGTAGAGGAGGAGTCACGGGTGGGGCGGAGACCTACCTTCCGGAGCCTGGGATCCCTCACCAGGGATCGACAGAGAAGAGCTCGGACCGCCGGCCTATAACATCCTGAAGCCGCGGTCTCCAGTAGGAAAGTGCCGATTTGGGCACTCCAAGCTGCGGAGTGTGTTTGACCGTCCCGACTTCAGAGTTTGGATCATCCCGACGAGAGGGCCTGTACGTCTGGCCGTCTGTAGCGGCGACTACAGAGGGTTCATGGTTCCGACCACGGGTGAACAAAGGAGGAGGACTGGCTGAACTTTGTTGCCTTGAACCACAGTGAAGAATACTGTGGTGGATGTTTGTGTTAAATCTTATTGTGTATTGTGTGTTCTTTTTAAGTGTATCGCTGCTGGCAAATTCATTTCACTGCACCTTCGGGTGCATGTGACGAATAAAATTGACTGACAACAGAGAGGCAGTAGGGAACTTAGCAGTTGGAGAGGCAACAGTGTAGGCTGAAAAGGGGCAGTGAGGGAGATACAGAGAAAAACATTGTGTGAAGTCGTGGGTAAGGCAGTAAAGAGGCAAAGGGAGACAGTGGGCAGGCCACAACGATGGAAGAGATGGAACTGCAAGATGTCATGGAGAATAGAAAAGAAAGCAAAAGATGTAATGGGGATACAATTTAATAGGAACCTGATTGGCAACATTTTCACTCAGAGATGGTGGCTATATGGATCGAGCTGGCCACAGGATGTAGTTGAGATAGGTATTAAAACAGCATTTAAAAGACATGGGGATAGTTTACATGGATAGGAACGTTTTAGTGCCAAACTTGGGCAAATGGGACAAACTTAGATGGGGCATCTTGATTGGCATGGACGAGTTGGGTGGTAGGGCCCGTTTCCATGCTGTATGACAAAAAATAAGTTATAGTTTTAGATGATAAGGAGCAACTGAAAGCGTCATGAAAGTGTGCAGAAGAAGGACACAGCCTCATTTGAATTTAGTTTAATTTAGTTTAAAGATACAGCGCGGAAACAGGCCCTTCGACCCAACGAGACTGTGCCGACCAGCGATGCCCGCTCACTAGCACTATCCTACACACACATTTACACCAAGCCAAATAACCTACAAACATGTACGTCTTTGGAGTGTGGGAGGAAACCGAAGATGTAAAAAAAAACCCACGGGAAGAACGTAAAACTCCGTACAGACAGTGCCCGTGGTCGCGATGGAACCCGGGTCTCCGGCGCTGCAAGCGCTGTAAGGCAGCAACTCCACCGCTGCGCCACCGTGCCGACCCTTAGTAAAACACCCTTCCACAAGTTCAAACTCATGAAAAGCAATTTAGGATCCATATCGGGCAGCTATCCATTTGAGGGGAGATCATGCGGGTGTGCTGACGTGAGGACTACGTCTTTTTCAAAGGAAGTGTAAAATGACCAAATGATCTTTCTCATTTTGATCAATTTGATGAATCAATTTTAAGTCAACTTGCTCATTTACTTGTGCAGGAAGGAACTGCAGATGTTGGTTTAAACCAAAGATAGACACAAAACTCAGCGGGACAGGCAGCATATCTGGAGCGAAGGAATGAGTGATGTTTCGGGTCGAGACCCTTCTTCAGACATCAACTTACCCCAAAATAATAGAATAGTGAGAGTTAAGGATATTTAAATATTCCACTTTATAAACCACCTGCTCTTTGTAATTGCATATTTCTTCTCAAAATACATTTTCTATCTTCCTGCCTATGTTTGCATTTAAACACTCAATCAGACTAAACCTGAATCGTCATCCTTCTCGCCAGGGATGCTGCCTGGTCCGCTGAGTTACTCCAGCATTTTGTGTCCATCTTGGGTTTAAACCAGCATCTGCAGTTCCTTCCTACTATTCGTTTAATTTGTATATTGCAGCATGACCTGGAGTGACAGTTGACCTTTCAGAAAATGAAGGCAAAAAACTTAAAAAAAAAATAGTTGATTGGTACAACTATGGAACCGTAAGACCTTTTGTGGGCAGATAGTTTATTTTTACTCAAATGGCCCTTTGACTTTGTGTTCATAAGTAGTCAAGGTTGAAATCCCCCTACGCTGTGAACATATTGCAAAATGAAAAGTGGACAGAACTTTTTTTCATCTTAGATACTCCAGATTTTTAAATTGATACCAAGTAGATTGCCTAACTATATTGCATGTATTTCACTCCATTGATTATGAATCCCGTGAATGGTTATCTCATGTGAACTTAAATAATAAACAACACTTACAAAATAACCTTTAAGTTAGATTGAAAAACAAAGTTAAGATGGTTCAGATATGTCTGTTAGGTAAATAGAGAAATTTGAGAAATACACGCAACTTTCACTGTGAATTGGATTCTGTCATTTTGTAATAATGTTGAAACTAATTATCCGCTCGTGACGACAGACACAAAAAGATGGAGTAACTCAGCGGGTCAGACAGCATCTCCAGAGAAAAGGAATAGTTGACGTTTCAGGTTGAGACCATTCTTCAGACATTAGTGAATTGCTTTAGTAGAAATTTATAATCCACAAACAATTATTAGAACTGATTATATGATGCTAATCATAACAATTATACATGTCAAAGCTGCGTCTTAATTTCACAGAGCTATAAAATTAGGATTAAAAATAGTACAAGGTGCTTAGTCGGGGAAGAAGTCATAAAAAGCATTGAAAAGAGATTTCTGAAGTTGTAAATAGAAGACTATCTGTGATGGGGAAGTGTCTGTGGAGGAGCTCTTTGCGAACAGTGACCAGAGTTCAGTGTGCTTCAAGGTAGTCATGTAAAAAAATGACACAGATAGCTCCCTAAATAGGGATCAGGTGAATTTTAATAGTGTATTAGACCAAGTGCAGACCCGTGGGGTCTGCTCCCCCAACTCACCCGTTCCTTACCTGTAGCCCACAATTGCACTTGTCCTGCGTGTTGCAATAGCAATTCGCCCTCCCCCTGAAGTGAGGTGAAAGGTTCAGAGTGTTCCTGTGTCACAATATTGTATCGAAGTGTGTAGGAAGCTGACAGGAATGATTTTAACAGTAAAAATCTTGTGAAAGTTGGTGGTTTTAAATTCAAAGTATTTTGATTTTTTTTAACTTTAATCAGTAATAAGTCGAGAAATAAAGCAGAAAATGTTCAGTGAAGGTGTTCTCTGCCTAAAGGGGGAAAAATGTGAATCAGAATATGTAAAAATCTTGTGAAAGTTGGCATTTTTAAAGCTTTAATCGTGAATAACATGAAATATAGGAAATCTTTAGTGCTAGCCGAGCCATTGACATCATCAGTGAAAGCTGGTTAAATTCAAAGTCTTTTGATGTTTTTAAACTTCTTACTTACTTTTAATCAGTAATAAGTCGAGAAATAAAGCATAAAATGTTTAGTGAAGGTGCTCGTGACCTCGAGGGGAAAAATGTCAATCAGAATATGTAATAATGTAATCGTTACCATGTAGTGTTTTTGCGAAGATATAAAGACAACCACATATATACACACATATACGCACGTACAAGGTCAGACTTTTAATAAGTACTAGACCAAGTGCAGACCCATTGGGTCTGCTCCCCCAATGCACCCGTTCCCTACCCGTAGTCCCCATGGGAGGTGTGATCCTCCAACTCAAGCTGTTCTTGAACATAAGATTCCAACACTCCCTTGCCTGCCTCAGCAGTGGGCTTTAAAAAAATTCCAATTGCACCTGCCCTGACCCTGTGTCGCAACATTGTATCGAAGGTGTTGGAAGCTGGAAGGAATAATTTTAACAGTAAAATCTTGTGAAAATTGGCATGTTTAAAGCTTTAATTGCAAATAACATGAATAGGATGAAATCTTCAGTGAAGTTGATCACTACTAGCCAGCCATTGTGACGTCATTAGTTGAAGTTGGTCTTTTTAAATTCAAAGTCTTTTGATTTTTTTAAACTTTAATCAGTAATAAGTGGAGAAAAAAAGCAGAAATTGTTCAGTGAACATGCCGAGAAGGGGAAAATGTGAATCAGAATATGTAAACATCTTGTGAAAGTTGGCATTTTTAAAGCTTTAATCGCGAATAACTTTCAAATATACGATGAAATAAACAATAAAAATAGAGGAGGTGGAGAGGCTTTTCAGAAGACAGAAAAGCCGGAAATCTGCAGGACCTGACAATGTTTCCCCCTCTACGCTCAAGCTCTGTGCCAAACAACTGGCACCGATCTATATAGACATTTTACACCAGTCCCTGTAAACATGTACTGTCCCTGCCCGTTTCAAAATCTCCACTATTGTCCCTGTACCCAAAAGGGCAAGGATTATTTGTCTTAATGACTACAGGCCTGTCGCACTAACCTCTGTAGTCATCAAGGCACTTGAAAGGCCTGAGCTGCCCAAGCTGAAAAATATCATGTCCCCCCTGCTGGACCCTCTGCAGTTTGCATATCGGGCCAATAGATCTGTGGATGATGCAGTCAACCTAGGCCTGCACTTCATCCTACAGCACCTAGACCGCCAGGGGACCTATGCGAGGATCCTGTTTGTTGATTTTAGCTCTTTATTTAACACCATTGTGCCAGAGCTACTACACTCCAAACTTTCCAAGTTGACTATGCCTGAACCCCTCTGTCAGTGGATCACCAGCTTCCTGACAGACAGGAAGCAGCATGTGAGGCTGGGAAAGCACATCTCAGACCCGCAAACGCTCAGCATTCGTAACTGTCACTGTATGTCATGTTGTTACTTGTGGGCGGAGCCCTTGTATCCTTGTATGTGAATACTTGGCCAATAAACTTACTTACTTAAATCTTCAGTGAAGCTGATCGCTGCTGGCAGAGCCATTGTGATGTCATCAGTTGAAGCTGGTAATTTTAAATTCAAAGTCTTTTAATTTTTATCAACTTTTAATCCATAATGAGTCGAGAATAAGTTGAGAAATAAAGCATAAAATGTTGCGTGAAGGTGATCTCTGCCTAGAGGGGGAAAATGCCAATAAGAATATGTAAAAAGGTAATCGTTACCGCGTAGTGTTTTTGCAAAGATGTAAAGACAACCACATACACACACACACATATAAACTCATATATATAAGATCAGACTTTTAATAAGTATTAGACCAAGTGCAGACCCGTTGGGTCTGTTCCCCCACCGCGCGGCTGCGAGGGGAGGGGGCGGCCGGAGGCATCACACACACACACTAACCAACCTCTCTCAAACACACTAACCACCCCTCACACACACTAACCACCCCCATTGATAATATGTTAATATTATTAATTCACTCCTTTTACCCCACTCACACATAGCCCCCAATTCGCAGGCACGGAGGGGGAGATGGAGGCACAGAGAGGGAGACACGGAGGCACAGAGAGAGACACGGATGGATGATATGATATCATGGCATATAAGTATAAGTATATGATGATATGATATGATGACATAACCTGAGAGAGGTAAATTGGGAATAACTGCTAAAGAAAAAAATAATATCTGATAAGTGCGAGGTATTTAAATACAAGTTTGTAAGAGTTCAGAGTCAGCATGATCTTGTACGGTTAAGAGGCATAAGTAGTCAGCCAAGATAACCCTAATTAATAAAGGATATAAAAAGCTTTCAGGGAAAAGAAAGAAGCATATGGCAGGTATGGGAAATTGGTATCCAACAAGTCACTGTAGGTTTATAGGGAATACTGCAGGGAATTTAAAACCAAACTAGGAATCCAAAAAGGAGCCATTAAATTATCTTAGCAAGATTAAGGAGAATCCTGGAACATTTAGATGCAAAAGGAAAACTGAGGATGGTAAAGGTCCCCTTAAGAACCAGAGGAATAATCTATGCATGAAGTCAGGGATGGGTGGCGCCGTACGATGGCAGAGCCGCCAACAGTCTGCCTCGTCCTTTCTTCTTTTGTTGTTTTTTAGTCTGTTGTTAAATGTATGTTTTAGTGTATCTTATTTAGTTTGTATAATGTGAGGGTTAGGGGGAACTTTTTAAAATGTATTTCATCGACGGAGAAGTGATTTCCATATCGTATCTCCGTCTGCACGGCGGCCTAACATTGAGGAGCTGGCGGCCTCTTGCTGGGGGTCGACTTTTGGGAGCCTCAACCACGGGAGCCTGCAGGACTTAACATCATCGAGCTTGCGATCTCTTTGTCAGGGATCGACCTCGGGAGCTCCAACCGCGGGAGCTGCGGACTTAACACCGTGGAGCTCGCGGTCTCTTCGTTAGGGACAGACTTCGGGAGCTCTAACCGCAGGAGCTTCGACCGCCCCGATCAATGGAGTTTCGATCGCCGACCGCGGGAGCTTCGATCACCCCAATGGTTCGCCTGCCCCTTATTCCTCCTTATTCGCGGGAGTAAAGGAGGAAAGAAGATAAGACTTTATTGCCTTCCATCACAGTGAGGAATGTGGGAGCCACTGTGGTGGATGTTTATGTTAACTTTTATGTAGTTGTATGTCTTGTTGCTTTTTTGGTATGACTGTATGGTAAATCAAATTCCCTTGTATGTTGTTACATACTTGGCTGATAAATTAATTACAATTACAATATGAGCTGAATGAGGACCAGGTATTCACCAGGGAGAAAGATGTGCAGGCTGGAATGTTATAGGAGGGGGACATTAATGTTTTGGAACACACCTAGAGTAAGTGCTAGAAATATTAGAACACTCATGCCCCTGTCCCACTTGGGCTAGTACAGGTGACTAGGCTGTCGCCACATGGTCGCCGGGGTGTCGCCTGTATGGTTGTGAGTAGTCTTCACAGTTGCCCAAAGAATCGTAGCATTTTTCTGGTCGCCACTGGATTTTGAAATGTTTAAAACTTTTCGCCAACAGTCGGCAACAGTTGGCTTGACGCCAATGAGCGTAGCTTGACTTCTCCTGACGTAGGTGATGACATAGGTTGTCGCCAGGATGACGTAGGTTGTCGCTGGTGCCGACTTCGGTGAATTCCATAGGCGACTACCTACGTCAACCGGCAACTGACTTGCCCAACCTTGTCGTAGCTTGTCGCAGGTGGACGTAGGTTGTCGTAGGTGTGGTCGTAGGTGGTCGTCCTACTGGGTCGCCGGTTGTCGGTAGCTTGCCGTAGCTTGACGCCGACTAGGTGGTAGGTTGTTGTAGACATTGTCGTAGACATTGTCGTAGGGGGGTCCAGTTGCTGGTTTTTCTGCGACCTGCTCCGACTATGACAGTCGCCGGCAGCGTGCGGGGATTGCTGGTCGGTGTGGACTCGGTGGGCCAAAGCGCCTGTTTCCATGTGAAGGAAAGAACTGCAGATGCTGGTTTATATCAAAGGTAGACACAAAATGCTGGAGTAACTCAGTGGGTCAGGCAGCATCTCAGGATAGAAGGAATGGGTGACATTTCGGGTCGACTCCCTTCTTCGGACTGTTTCCGTGCTGTATCCTTTAAAAAAAAGCACTTTCGGGTGGATAAATTCCCAGCACGTGACAGAATTTATCAGCAGATACTAAAGGAAGTGAGATCCAATGGAGGTTTTTGCATCTTCGTTTGCCATGGATGAGGTAACACAACATTGGTTAATGTTGTCCCTTTGTTGAAAATGGGCAGTTGGGTAAGCCTGGAAACTACTGGCTGATGAAACTCAGATCAATAGTATGGAAGTTGTTAAAGATAATTCTGGTTGTGTTCCCACACATCTGCTGCTCTTGTGCCTTTTGGTTTTGCGGTTGGAGGTTTGGGAAGTGCTGGCAAAGTAGTTAATGGTGTTCTAACGTGCTCGTTGATCTAGTCCTTCTTGGCTATGTGGTGGACGTAGAGCAGTCCGACACAGGTACAGGGGCTTCAGCCCAAAATGTCTTTATTGAATATGATGCCAAGATAAACTAATCTCATTTGCCTGCACATGATCCATACCTTGCATATCCATGTCATAACTAAAAGCCTCTTAAATGCCACTAGAGTGTGTGTGTGTGTGTGTGTGTGTGTGTGTGTGTGTGTGTGTGTGTGTGTGTGTGTGTTGTGTGTGTGTGTGTGTGTGTGTGTGGTGTGTGTGTGTGTGTGTGTTTGGGTGTGTGTGTGTGTGTGTGTTGTGTGTGTGTGTGTGTGTGTGTGTCTGTGTGTGTGTGTGTGTGTGTCTGTGTGTGTGTCTGTGTGTGTCTGTGTGTGTGTGTCTGTGTGTGTGTCTGTGTGTGTGTCTGTGTGTGTGTCTGTGTGTGTGTGTGTGTGTGTCTGTGTGTGTGTGTCTGTGTGTGTGTGTCTGTGTGTGTGTGTCTGTGTGTGTGTGTGTCTGTGTGTGTGTGTCTGTGTGTGTGTGTCTGTGTGTGTGTGTGTGTGTGGGTGTGTGTGTGCGTGCGTGTGTGCGTGTATTTTTGCAAAAAACCCGACATGGCAGTGGTAACATTTTTACATATTGCGGTAGACATTTTTCCCCTGGAGTCCAAAATCGCCTTATCTGAACATTTCATGCTTTATTTCTCAAGTTATTAATGAAAATGTTCAAAACACAGACAAAACTTTGAATTTAAAAAGGACTGTCTTTCTCTGATGACATCACAATGGGTCTCCGTGCCTTCTTCCTCACCCTCCCCCCCCCCCCCCCCCCCCCCCCCCCCCCCACCGTTATTCAAAAGACGCAGCCGAAGATGAAATTGGCCTCTGGACTGAAGACCAAAGATCATAGCTGATGACTGCGGCGGCCCAACTCGCGGTCCCTTGGTCGATGCTCCCTCGCCCGCCCACCCGCTCGCCGCCTTGCCCCCTCGCCATTTTCCCAGGAAGACATTTCCACCGTGGGAAAATGATTCTGGCTATCTCTGACTCTCATAATTTTATACACTTCTATCATGTCTCCCCTCAACCTCTGGTACTCCAGACAAACCAATCTTGAGTTTGTCTAAACCACCCTCATACTAATATTCTCTCATCGAGGCAGCATTCTGGTAAACCTCTTCTGCACACTCTCCAAAGCTCCACATTACTCCTATGAGGCGATACTCAAAACTGCATGCAAAACTCCAAAAGAAGCCCAACCATAGTCCTATAAAGCTGCAACATGACTTCCCAATTCTACTCAATGCCTTAATTGATGAAGGCAGGGATACCATATTGCAGCTTTATCATTCCATCTATTTGTGCTACTTTCAAATCCTTCTGGATATCAATGCAAATGTTTTTGCCCAATTAGACTCATTCCATTTGCTCACATTAGGACCATATCCTTCTACACATTGTCGTGTTAAAGAAGGAACTGCAGATGCTGGAGAATCGAGGGTTACACAAAAGGCTGGAGAAACTCAGCGGGTGCAGCAGCATCTAAGGAGCGAAGCAGATAGGCGACGTTTCGGGTCGAGACCCTTTTTCAGACTGCCTATTTCATACGTCTGTCTCATGTTAAACATTTGAATTGCACAAATTGTAAAATTCAAACTCCTCAGATTCCCTTTAAAAATCATTCTTCTTACCTTAAACTTATATCATGTTGTCCCCTTTATCCTTTATCTGTGCGCTGTGGACGGCTTGGTTATAATCATGTATAGTCTTTTCTTTGGTTGGATAGTTTAGTTTTTAATGGAAACAGTCCCTTCGACCCACCAAATCCGGGCCGACCAGCGATCTCCGCACACTAACACTATCCTACACACACTAGGTAAAATTTACATTTATACCAAACCAATTAACCTACAAACCCGTAGGTCTTTGGAGTGTGGGACGAAACCGAAGATCTTGGAGAAAACCCACGCGGATTCACAGGAAGAACGTACAAACTCCGTGCAGACAGCGCCCATAGTCGGGATTGAACCCGGGTCTCTGCCGCTGTAAGGCTGCAACTCTACCGCTGCACCACTGTACCGCCCTTAAACATAGCATTCAAACAAATGCTTTTCACTGTCATCTCCACACAGATGACAATAATAATAGCCTAAGCTAAACTAAACTGAACTAAACCAAACTATGACATTACTTGTATATCGAAGATAATGTCCAGTTATCATGCAAGGTGGAATTAATGAATTATGAGACCTCTATAAAGCAGGAAGGACGCCATTTGGCACCAGTTAAAAATGAATACTCACCCATTTGACCTGCAAGTTACACCTCTGCAGGTTGATACCCAATTAGCGTTTAAATGCAATAATGATTTAGGTCTCCACTAATCTTTACGGGTAATGAGTTCCAACCTCTAGCTGAAACATTTTTTTACTCAGACCCTCAAATCTTTTTAGCAATTACCAAAAATTTAACATTCCCAGAATTTTATACATCTCATGTAATTCTTCCTTCAGCCCCCTTTAGTCCAAAGAAAACCACCTGATCCAATCAAATCTTTCTTCACTGCTACAATTTTCATTTTCTGGAAAATCACTGTAAATAACCTCCACAGTTTCCATCACAACTTTCCTGTAATATTTACACAGTATTCAAACTGTGACATTACAAAGTGTTTCATACAAATTCATAACAACATCTCACTCTTACAGTCTATGCGTTGGCCATTAATAGAGAGCATCCCAAATGAGTCGTTTTACAATACTGGACAGATTTTGAGGAACAAGATTATTATTTATGTTTATTATACCATTACATTGCTCTTAACAAAAATCTACCCATCATGTGAAACCTTACATGATATAAATTAGATAACTTCAAGACCGAGTCAAAAACCTTTTTCATAACAGACAAATTTTCATTGTTTTACCACCATTTTGGACACCAAAAATGTGCCGTTAAAAACTCTGCCACATTTAGTCATGAATATTTAATTCATAAATAAACTTCATATGGTCCCCTCATACATATACGTTTTGATAATGATCTAGGAAAATATCTTCATCAATACCAAGAGAAAAATATAGTAACATGTCTTGGATTCCGCCTGGCAAAGATCCCGTAACGATCATTGTGTTAGGTGTCCATTGTCGCAACAACCGTTATTGGGGTGGGTACCTCCGTAAGTTAAACCACGGAGGCTCCAAACCTCGAATGTTTTCATAAACCCAGCGAGGTATCCTATGGTAGTAGCGATTTTTGGGCGTTAATTATTTTTTCTTATTTTCCAATTTAATATAGCAAAAACATTGTGGTGTCAAAAAAGCAATGACCGTTTACGATATATTTTCCGACTTTTAAAAATCAATTAAAAAAATATTTTGGACATAAATTGGGTCATCGAAACTAAGAAACTGAGCCAATCTTCAATTTGGCAACACACTGTCTCTTGTTTACCTTTCGTACGGACCAAGTCGCTAACTTAATTCCTTGGTGTTAACTTCCGGAAGCTCCACAACGACCGTTACGGAGACATATTACTTACTAAAAAATCAACCCAAATCAAACGTTCTGACGAATCATCGGCCTTCAATATAGCTCAAATCCATAAGGTCAATGGTGAAAATGTTTGGTTTTCGCTAATAGTGTAACGTTCGTTTTCTGGGACACAAAACCTTTTAATGTCCACCGCAATGTACGTTTGCGTGTGATGTGTAACGCATGTTTCGGTGTCCACTCAGATGCATGCAATATTCTACTACATGATCAGGTGACTGAAGTGGAAACGATGTTTGCAATTTTATTGTTCCATGTGGTATTCATAAAATAGAAAGGAATAAGAAATGCATGCACTTACTGTGCCAACCAGGTCACTGGTGGACACCACGCGACAACCGTTATACAAAATGTATTTGTGTATTCCAATGCCATTTTCAGAAACTTTCCATCAATATGCTATCTTTTCTTATATTTTTTGTTGATACTATGTTAGTCATGAACCCAATAAAGTGCTTTTCAACTTTGTTGAAGGAATTTGAAATCTGACCCCTTTGTCACATTTTTGTGTGCAGTGTTGTAAAAAGATGCATATGTCTTTAAATTATTTCAGGATCTGTAAACATTGTCTGGTAATTTCTACACATTTCTCAATATCCTCCCCTTTTCCCTTGCCTTGCAAAAAGTCTCAAAAACACACACCTCTCAGGTTTAAATTTCATTTACCATATTTTTGCCCAACTGACTAAAAAGCTTGAAGCCAAAAGCTTTCCTCCTTACTGTCAGCCACATGACCAGTTTGCTCTGTCGAGAAATGTTATTATGCTCCCAACATTTAAATTTAAATCACTATTAATATCACAAAAAGCATGGATAAACAACATTTTCCATCACATTAACAAAGGAACACAACGACATTCAGCTATAAATGGAGTCATTGGCAAATATGTTTGTGATCACAAAATTCCATGAATTCTATCAAAACCTTGTTGACTATTTTTTGGAACCAAATCCACTATTCCCACAATGATGAGCGCTGAAAATGCTATGGTTGATCCTCCATCTGTCAAAATATGATTATGATATTGAATATCCAAACAGAAACGGCAGCCGGAGAGTTGCCGCATTATAGTGCTTACACCACCAGAGACATGGGTTTAATCCTGGCTATGGGTACTTGTCTTACGGAGTTTATACATTCTCCCCATGACCTGCATGGGTTTTCTCCGACTAATTACATTTAGTTACTAATTACTATAAATTACATTTATACCAAGCCAATTAACCAACTCCAAAGGTTTGTTGGTTAATTGGCTTGGTATAAATGTAAAAATTGTCCCTAATGTGCAGGGGTCGCTGATCGATGCAGACTTGGTGGGCCAAACGGCTTGTTTCCACACTGTATCTCTAAAGTAAACCAAAATATTGGTTGTATTATCAAGAGAGCAAGACACTGTGATGGTTACAATATTAAAGGATAATGTTTCTGTAATAGTTGTAGTGATGGCAAAATGAGTGTTCATGTAAAATACTTGAGTATACTATGAGTAGCTGATCAATTTGTAAATTTGCTTGGACAGGAATGTAAAGCCACAGATATTGTGACCTATCCATAAATCGGGACTATGGTAACTTCCATTTACTCAAGGAACTATGAAGCACAATTAGAAAGTGAGGATGTGGACATTATTTAACTTGAAAATAGCTTGATCTGTTGGCCCAGAATCAATGCAGTGCACAGACTTCCAAGACTGCAGATCTCAACATTGAGGAGCCCACAAGGTCATTCTAGCACATCTACATGTGCCCCAGCAAGAAAGACGTGGAAGATCCTGATGGACAATTATTTGAAGTGGATTGAGATAATGTATGAGTGAGTCCTGCACCACCACTGGATAGACTGAAGAAGGGCCTCAAACCGAAATGCCACCCCTTCCTTCTCTCCAGAGATGCTGCCTGTTCCGCTGAGTTACTCCAGCATTTTGTGTCTATCTTGAACGGAACGCATATCCATTGATGCAATACATGGTAAGCTGGAGTTTTAGTCATTTCACCTAGAACAGTTTGTGAAATGAAACAGGACAAATACAGTATCACTTCACAGGTTCTTATCATTCACATCTCCGAGACCTTGAGCCTTGATCGCAGCTGAAGTTTGATGCAGACAACTTGTACCCAAATGGTATTTGCACACTGCACCTGCCTCGTTTTTTATGGGTACACCTGCATTTTCTTGGCATGAGTTTCAAACCCATGTTGTCCTATTGACATTCATTTACGTTAGTGATTTAAAATGCTAAGTGGAACGAAATGGGATAATCTGCCCTCTGACGGTTGGAAGATGTGTTATGATATTTAGTATTTGATTTCTTATTGGAGCTGATCTGAGGGCTGAACTCAAAATCATTACATTATATCGTTTGATAAGCGTGATTCTGATGTTTTGGTAAATAAGCTCCTTATTTTTGATAAGTATGTAACAAATATAATGCTGTAGTGCAGGAATGATAATGCAGCTGAATACAATATATTCATTATGATAATTATATTGTACTTGAATAGTTAAGGCAGGAACTGTGAAGATTTTTGGGGGGGGTAATATGGTGTTTTGGGGAGCAAGCACAAAACTATAGTTGAAGCAAAGACTGCGATCATCTCACTGAATGATTTTTAGGCCCATGGGGCGATATGGTTGACTTCTGCTCCATCTATTATGTTGGATGGAAACAGCAGTGTTGCAGATGTTAAAAAGGTCAGTAGTACTCAAATGCAAGAAATAATTACGATTAAACTGAAAAGATAGCGAGCCGGACAATGGTTTGAAGAAATTGTAGGAGAGAAATTTGACTTGGTGGTAATGCCAGACATTTGCAGTTTGTTTAATGGCTTAAAAAAAACACTTTTCCTCAGACATCATATTGTGAATTTAAAAGGGATTGTTACAAATTAGAATTCCTATTTTCACATTACTTTTAATTTTGGTTTTAATCAGTGGAAATTTACCAAATTATAAGCAAAAGGAATGAGATGAATCAATCTTTATTTGAAGCTCGGATGTATTTCTTAAAATGTCCTGCATTGTATTGACCTCTTGTTCTGTTTTTTTGAACAAATATTTTGAAACAGCAAAACAAATGTCAAAGAACCAAGATGAATGTAAAAACAAATGCAAATATTGACAAATGAGCCCTGTTTGCAAGAAAAGCAGATTAACTTTTTTTCTTGTCAGTTTTACATTAAGTGAACACGTTAATCATTTGTCTAAATGTTACATTACAATAAACACAACCTTGAAATCTGACCTGCTCACTCTTGCTTGACATAAACTCGCATGATTAGGACACAGAGTATCAATCAAAGAAATTATTTGCGGAAAGAACTTTGCCATGCTGGCCTTCATCAGTAAGGGCTTTGAGCATGGAAGCTGGGATATTGTTGTACAAGACAATGCGAGGCCACACTTGGAGTATTGTATTTCGTTTTTGTCACCCCGTTTTGAGAAAGATGCCATTGGGCTGGAAAGTATGCCAAACAGATTGACGAGGATGTTGCCAGGAATTGAAAGACTGAGTGAAAGGAAGAGGTTGGGCAGGTTAGGACATTCTACCTTAGAGCGTAAGAGACTGATGGAGGTGAATACAATCATATGGGACACAGATAGAATGCATGCTGTCTTTTCCCCAGGGTTGGGAATCAAACCAGAGTGCATAAGTTTAGGGTGAAATGGAAAAGATGTAATAGGAACCTAAGGGGCGACATTCTCATACGGGGGGGGGGGGTAAGTATATGGAATGAGCTGCCAGTGGAAGTGGTTAATGCAGGTACAATAATAAAATTAAGGGATACATGGACAGGTACATGGATAGGAAATGTTTAGAAGGATATGGGTCAAACACAGACAAGCAGAACTACCGTAGGTGGACATCTTGGTCAGCATGGATTTGGGCAGAATGGCCTGTTTCCATACTGTGTGACTCAATGACTCTTACAATGGTGAAGCACTTTAATGACAAAGCTATGCATAACAGTGATGTTTTCTATGCCAGTACTTTTTGAAACACATTTGCAATATGTGTCAACAGTTATCATGCAAGGTGGAATTAGGGAATGATAGGATCCCAGGGTGTACTGAGGATCAAAAGGACTTGGATGTACGAGTCTAATGAGTCCTGAAGCTGGCAGCACACATGGGTTAGGTTGGTGAAGAAAACATGCAATATGCTTGGCTTTGGTTTGCCTGAGCATAGCAGGGAGATTTTGCTGCAACTGTGTAAAATATTGGCCTCAATTGGAATGTTATGTGCAAGTTCAGTCACCACACTGTAAAAAGTATGCAATTGCACTGGAGAAGATGCAGAGAACTCCCAGGCTAAAATGTTTCAGTTATGAAGAGAGACTGGGAACTCTCTGGCGTTTCCTTAGAGCAGAGGAAGCGACTTGATAAGAGATATTTAAAATTCTGAGACGCTGAGAGAGATTAAGAAACTTTTCCCCACAGAAGAGGAGTTCCAGCCTAGAGGGCAATAATTTAAGGTGGGGAATAAGAGGTTGAAAGGAGACCTGAACAATAACTGTTTCACCCAGAGGGTGGTTGCAATCTGCAATGCACTTCTTGGGAAGATGGTAGAGGCAGGTACTCTCACAGCATGCCAAGGCATAACAGTTTACAGATCAAGTGGAAGTAAATGTGATCAGTATAGTTCAGTGCATGGTGCTCAGCATGGATCAAGTGGGCCCAAGGGCTGTTTGTTTGTTGTATGACTATAACTTCAAAAGCTTCTGTCACAAATGCATACTTCATTTCCCGCATCTGAGTAGAGTCGGGGACTTCAGAAGTGTTGACCATCTTCAAGAGACATGCCTGACTGTCGTAACTACAGGGAAATCTCTTTGCTTCCTGCCACAAAATATTCAACACCAGAGCCCTTAATGGACTCCTCTCAGTGGTTGAAGAACTGCGTCCCGAATCACAGCATGTATTCCATCCATGCCGTGTACGTGACCTTCCTAACAGAACACTAGAATAGTGAAAGGCTTGGATAGAGTAGATGTGGAGAGGATGCATTCACTAGTGCGAGAGTCTAGGAAAAGAACATCATAGCCTCTAAGGACATTCTTTTAGGAAGGAGATGACGAAATGTATTTAGTCAGAGGGTGGTGAATCTGTGGAATTCTTTGCCACAGAAGGCTGTGGAGGCCAAGTCAGTGGCTATTTTTAAGGCAGAGATAGATAGATTCTTGATTAGTACGGGTGTCAGAGGTTATGGGGAGAAGGCAGGAGAATGGGGTTAGGAGGGAGAGATAGATCAGTCATGATTGAATGGCTGAGTAGACTTGATGGGCTGAATGGCCTAATTCTATTCCTATTCCTTATCACCTTCACTGCGTAACATCTCCAAAGAAAGATGCAGTGAGGAAACACTTTTTCTCACAGAGAGTTGTGAGTCTGTGGAATTCTCTGCCTCAGAGGGCGGTGAACCCAGGTTCTCTGGATGCTTTCAAGCGAGAGCTAGATAGAACTCTTAAAAAATAGTGGAGTTAGGGGATATGGGGAGAAGGCAGGAACGGGGTACTGATTGGGGATGATCAGCCTTGATCACATTAAATGGCGGTGCTGGCTCGAAGGGCCGAATGGCCTACTCCTGCACCTATTGTCTATTGTAAACTGTGTGGAACACCTTCCTAAAATTTGGCAGCCCATTAAAATTTCCCCCCACTTTACCCCAAGATATTAAACAGAACCTTTCACGATGTCAAACAAGATTGCATTATTCCCCAAAACTTGTCCCAATCTACCAAACTGTTTTATTTAATTTTCAACAAACTTGGAATGCAGTTAAATGTACAATCTAAAAGGCAGCTGATCAAATGAGATGACAACACTCCAGGTTTGCCCAAAGTTCAGTGGTCAAGTGCCAGTCAGCAAATAACGATTACATTTGTGCAAACACAGAGGCCAAATTCCAATCCATAGTTGAAGCTTTAATTGAAGCATATGAGAGGATGTGTATTTCACTGAAGATCTGCAAGACAAAAGTCCTCTGCCTTCATAGCAAAAATGTCCTCCAACATTAAAGGTTCACCATGAGATCTTGGAAAAAGTGAACCACAACCATTTCTTAAAAGTTACTGTCGGCTAAGGCAGATATTGATAATTAAATTCACCACAGCCCAGCCTTTGGCTAACTGAGGAAAAGAGAATTTGAAAATCAAAAATATAATTGAGAGATAAGATTAAGTTGAATCGAACGTTCCACAGTTATGTTAAGAGGAAGGGATAACTAGTGGAATAAAGGGGCTATCTGTATGTGGAGCTGGGGAATGTGTGCAGTACAGTGGCTCAGCGGTAAATTTGGTGTTTCACATCGCCAGATACCCAGGTTCGATCCCGAATCTGTGTGGAATTTGAATGTTCAAGGTGTGACTATATGGGTTTCCTCCCACACTCCAAAGACGTAGGTTAATTGGCTTCAGTAAAATTGTCCCTGTGGTGCAGGATGGTGTTAGTGTATGTGGTGATCGCTGGTCAGTGCGGGCTTGGAAGGCCGAACGGCCTGTTTCCACGCTGTATCTCTGAAATCTAAAGTAATGTCTTAAATGAATATTTCTCATCTATATTGCCTGAAGAGAAGAAAATTGTGGAGGGACAGTAATGTTCTGGAGCACGTTAGCATGAATAAAGTAGAGGTGCTGTCAGCTAACGATAGGGATCAGAGCGGCATCCAAGGGAGGGGGGCACTGTCACACAAGTAATATGGGCCAGTGGATTTTATGTCAGCGGGAGGAAAATACTTTTTAATATGCAGAATTTAACTTTACTTGGAAATGCAGGAATGATTGGGAAGCCAGCATGACTATTCGGTGGAAATCCTGCCACACTAATTTAAATGAATTTTTTGAAATGTGAACTATACCAAAATTGAAGATAGCAATGGGCTAGGTGTTTTTTTCGTGTACTTTGGCAATGACTTACATGGGTCGCTCGTCCAAAATTTTATCGCCTGTGGGACCCAGAACTGGCTGGCAAATTGGATCCAAAATTGGCTTGGCATTGAGAGGCAAAGCAGGGTTTCTTTCCTGACTGAGAATCTGTGACAAGTGGTGTACCACAGGGATTGGTGCTAGGAGTGTTGATGCTTGTGATTTACATTATTGACTTGGATGAAATTGTAGAAGGTACAATCAGTAGACGTGGCAGACAATCCAGAAACCGGAGGTGATAAGGGGAGACGAGCAGTGAATCTAGCAGAATGACTTGGGTGGGTGAGGGAAGTAGAGGGAATGCAAGGGTTACTTGAAAGTAGAGACATCCATATTCATGCCACTGGGTTGTAAGCTGCTCAAGTGAAATTTGAGGTACCACCTCCACATATCCCTTTGTAGTCACCTCCTCCACAGCCATCAATGGACCATTGTGGGCTTCTTGGCCATCGGTGCAGGCTCTGATTTGTTCTATACCTTTTCATACCTCTAGTTCCCCTCTCCCTTGACTCCAAGTCTGAAGAAGGGCCTCAAACTAAAACATCACCAATTCTTTTCCTCCAGAGATGCTGCCTTACCCGCTGAGTTACTCCAGCATTTTGTGTCTATTTTTGGTATATACCAGCGTCTGCAGTTCCTTCCTACATATTTCATTTATGGAGACAGACCTGGTTTGTTTTTATTTCACTGGCGAAGAGGAGGCTAAGGGGATCCTGATAGAGTTAGATAAAATTATGAGGCAGATCTTTTTCCATTGGCTGGTACGTCTAAAACAAGAAGTAGGTTTAAGGTGGGAAATAAGAGGTTTAGATGTGGTATTTCTTCACACAGATAGTTGTTGAAGTCTGGGAAATGCTGTCTAAAGAGTCAAAGACAGCTAGTCTTATAACAGTGAAGTAAGAGGCTTTAGGATAAACATGTGAATGGCGGATGGAGAGGATAGGGAATGGAGGGATGGGTAGGGAATGCAGGGATGTCACCGACTGGAGAGTGGTCCAGAGCTACAATCTATCTCATTGGAGACCCTCGGACTATTTCCAATTGGACTTTATTTTGCACTAAACATTATTCCCTTTATCCTGTATCTCTACACTGTGGGGCAGCTTGATTGTAATCATGTATAGTCTTTCCCCTGGCTGCATTCACGCCACAAAAAAGCTTTTCACTGTACTTTGGTACACACGTGACAATGAACCAAAGTAAACTAGAAAGTACTTGAATCACAGAGGCTTAGTAGTCAGCTCAGGCAGCATCTGTGGAGAGAATGGACAGATGACGCTTCGGGTTGGGACCCTTCCTCGGACTGATTGGAGTAGGGGAGAAAATCTGGAAAGGAGAGTGACGATGGAACAAAGCCTGGCAAGTGATAGGCAGAAATAGGTGAGGGGGGGGGGGGGAAGAGATTGGCAGATGGGTGGAGGGACAAAGGCTATTTCTTCTTTTCGCTGCTCCTGTCCAGAAAAAGGCACAGAAACATACACCACACAACTCAGGAACACCTTCTTCTCCTCTTCTGAATGGTCCTTCCCTAATCTAGAGTACTGTCCGATTCATCACTACCCCACTGTGGACATTGGACTTTGATTATAATGCTGAGAACTATATTCAGCACTCTGTATCCTCTCCTTTGCTCTTCTACCTATTGTTCTTGAGTTTGACAATTGCATTTATGCATGGTATATCTGATCTGTTTGGATAGCAAGCACACAAAGCTTTGCACTGTACCTCGGTACATATGACCATAATAAGCCAAAACCTGAGTAGGAGTAAAATGTAAAGCAGGAAGGTGGGAGAGAGACTGGAGAGGTTGGGATTGTTTTCTTTCGAGAAGAGGAGGCCAAGAGGGGTCCTGACAGAGGTAGATAAAAATTATGAGGGAGTTCACATCTCCCGTCCCTGAGTGCCCCTCTTTCTCATCCTCAGGAGGGAGGGGCAAGACAATAGGTGCAGGAGTAGGCCATTCGGCCCTTCGAGAGAAGGACAAGGACTGGAGACGAGTACACAAAGGTGGAGAAAGGAGCAGGTGACTAGTGAGGGATTGGGTGAAACATGTGCATTTCTGTGACACATTTCTGTGAAGGAGGGGGTGCATGGACAAGAGAAGGGGTAGTACCTGCTAGTGGGGATGCGTACTTTCAATGTTCTCTCTCTCTCTTACTGGAGTTCTCATGTCATAAGCTCATAAGGGATAGGAGAATTAGACCATTCGGCCATCAAGTCTACTCCACCATTCAATCATGGCTGATCTATCTATCTGTCCCTGCTAACCCTATTCTCCTGCATTCTCCCCATAACCCCTAACACTGAGAGCCTTTTTCACTGCTTCCCCTCTATGAATCCAGCTGCTTTCCTGCACCAAATTTCAAGTCATAGCCCCTTAAGCCCTTTCTTTTTCCCGTTCCATGCATTCATTATTCATACCCTGACTCTATCAATCCTCCCAGAATTTATCACCACATGATTCAGCATCTCTGGAGAGAAGGAATGGAAGACGTTTCGGGTTAAGATCCTTCTTCAAACTGATGCCAGGGGAGTGGGTGGGATAAAGGTAGAATGTAGTCGGAGACAGTAAGACTGGTGGGAGAACTGGGAAGGGGGAGGGATAGAGAGGGAAAGCAAGGGCTATTTGAAGTTAGAGAAATCATACCGCTGGGATATAAGCTACCCAAGTGAAATACAAGGTGCTGTTTCTCCAATTTCGGCTGGACCTCACTCTGACAATGGAGGAGGCCCAGGACAGAAAGATCAGATTGCCTCCAATTTGAAGAGGCATTGATTAATGGTGACTTAAAATCTACAAGTAACCATTGTACCATTAGAATATAAAATGCTGTAGGTACTGTGAATCATTGAAACACTTTGGGTTCTCTCAGAGTTTTTCACAGTGCACATTCTTGAGGCATTCCATAAACCAACTTCTTCGGTAGACTCACCACTGATCCAAGAGCTGATTTATTTTGTGTCTGTGCCTATCTGAGTAAAGACAGATACAGGGTATGGGTGAAGCACAAAATTAACCCCTCCAGTATTGTTATTGAACACCTTAAGAATGTGTACCGGGAAACACTCTGAGGGAACCCAAAGTGTTACAAAGAATCACAGTACCTACAGCATTGTATATTCTCATGACATATACAAGGTTGCATCATAACCCTCAACACATCTTAACCTCTTTCTTGCATCTCACCTCCAACAGGCTTCCCACTGGAGTGGAACTAATTTACAGGAAATTTAATGGGAAACTGTTCACTCAACATATCCACATCAGAACCAAGATCATCCTAACATCAGCAGCTATGTTGCAGTATGCGGACAACTCTTGCACGTTTGTATTTGTGTATTTTTAGGCCAATCTCCAAGTTATCATCAACTCCTTCACTGAAGTGTAGGAGTTGATGTGCCTTGCACTCAAGATCCAAAAAACAAATGTAATCTGTCCTTCTGCCCCTTTGGTACTGCACACCATGCCATGGAAAACATGGACCACTTCATATATCTTAACAGCCACTGCTCACTGCAGGCAGATATCTATGATGAAACTCATCTTCACTTTCAAAGTGGCAGCAGAACAGTTAGTCATCAGAGGAAATGGGCGTTTAAAGATCAAGCCATCAAACTGGGTTCAAAACTCACAGTCTATTCAGCAGCAGTGATTCCTTGCTCCTTGTATATTTCTGATATATGGCCAACATACAGCAGGTATTTTAAAGCACTGGAGAGGTACTGAGCCTACAAAGAAAACAGAATAAACATGACTCAAATAGGAACTGCAAGATTTACTTAATTGTCAGCTTGACCAGGTCAGAAAACTGATTAGAGGATTAGAATACAGAAAGTAAAAATAACAGAATTAACTTCTGTTCATTGAAGTAAAAACAAGCAGCAGCGGGCCCTACTGGTGCACTGGGTACTGACAGTCAGTTCTGGACCTGGCTTTCACTCCATACAGCGTATGCAGTCTGTCCAGAATTTCCATTTCGATGTCCGAATTATCGTACTTAAAACAAATTCAGCTTTGTGCGACCTAGTGGGTTTTTAGTTTTATTCCTTTAACACTCTCCCAGTCCTGAATAACACCCCGCCCTCTAATGGGAAAGATAGTGCCAAGCAATGCAGATGACTCTCAGTCTGAAGAAGAATCTCGACCCAAAAAGTCACCTATTCCTTTTTCTCCAGAGGTGCTGCCCAACCTGCTGAGTTACTCAAGCATTTTGTGTCTATGCTGATGATGGTCTCTTGAAAACGTGGCTAATGTGAAATATTGTGTGCATTTAGCGGCCAGTCTCCAGAATATGATGTCGGTACAACAACCTGGAGTAACTCAGCAGGTCAGGCAGCATCTACGGAGAAAAGGAATAAGTGTTGTTTCTGTGGAAATCTGCTTCATCTGTGTAATTCTCTGCCACAAAAGGCAGTGGAGGCCAATTCACTGGATGTATTCAAGAGAGATTTCAATATTGCTCTTAGGGCTAACGGAATCAAGGGATACACAGAGAAAGCAGGAATGGGGGTACTGATTCTGGATGATCAGCCATGATTATATTGAAGGGCTGAATGGCCCACTCCTGCACCTATTTTCAATGTTTCTATGGTGGAGACCTTTCTTCAGATTTAAAGTCATCACCACAGTCTGAAGATGGGTCTAAACCCGATGCATCACCTGATCCTTTTCTCCTGAGATGCTGCCCAAAGATACTCCTCTGGTATCTTTGATGCTGCCTGACTTGTTGAGTTACTCCAGCACTTTGGTGTAAACCAGCATCAGCAGCTCCTACCTACAGATGGTCATCACTTAATCACAGTGCACAGGTTGCCCTTTCAAGATTTACAAAGCACATTTATTTTGCCATGTATTCAGCGGAAGTCATTTTTGTTTACTGGAGCTCAAACGATAAAGAGAGAAAAACAATGCCTGGGGAAGTTTGCAGCAGAGATACTAGTTTGCAGATGCCATCTACCGTTTGCAAAGATTCATTGCCGCCGAACCAGGGCTGTACAGAGTCCGTGCCGTTAACAGCGGCTGTTGTTTTTTTCTCTCGGCGAGAAGCGAGAGCTGGTCGGGGTTTTGACGGCGCTTCGAGTGGCAAGGAGGGCGATGAACCGATGGTGTTGCTGGCGCCGACTGCGGCCTTGGCGGGCGGCCCGGGCCCGGGCCCATGGCGGGCGCTGCCTGGCAACGGCGACCAGGCCCAGACCCGGGCCCGGGCCCGGGCCCGTGCGGCTCGCCTGCGCCTCCGGCTTCTGGGGGGACACTGCAACCTCGGGTGAGGAGACGGCCGCTGGGCCCTTTGCAAACCCCATGCACAACCTCTAACCGGCCAGTTAGTTATACACAGACCCCCCTTTTCCAAATACAGAGCAGCTGCAACCTCGGGTGAGGAGACGGCCACTGGGCCCTTTGCAAACCCCCATGCACAACCTCTAACCAGCCAGTTACTTAAACACAGACCACGACCCCCCTTTTCCAAATACATAGCAGCTGCAACCTCAGGTGAGGAGATTCCACTGGGCCCTTTGCAAACCCCCTGCACAACCCCTAACCAGCCAGTTACTTAAACACAGACCCCCACCCCCCCTTTTCCAAATACATAGCAGCTGCAACCTCAGGTGAGGAGATTCCGCTGGGCCCTTTGCAAACCCCCTGCACAACCTCTAACCGGCCAGTTAGTTATCCTCCTTCAAAAACATAGAAACATAGAAATTAGGTGCAGGAGCAGGCCATTCAGCCCTTCGAGCCAGCACCGCCATTCAATATGATCGTGGCTGATCATCCAACTCAGTATCCCGTACCTGCCTTCTCTCCTCTCCATCCCCCCTGATCAACAGCAGCGTTTCCCAAAAGCGCACATGCTGGAGTAACTCAGCAGGATCTATGGAGGGAAGGAATAGGTGACGTTTCTGGGTCTTCAGACTGAGCGTCAGGGGAGAGGGAGACACAGAGATATGGAAGGGTCGGTGTGAAGTAAAGTATCCTTTATTGTCATTTCAGACGTTTCAGTCTGAACGAAATTGAATTGTATACCTTGCAGTCATAACATAGAATAAAATAATAAAAACACACACACTTCACACAGTTTAACATCCACCACAGTGAGTCTACCAGTCATTGAAAATGACAGTTCAAAGCAGAGATGCTGCCTGTCCCGCTGAGTTACTCCAGCATTTTGTGTCTATCTTCGGTGTAAATTAGCATCTGCAGTTCCTACACAAATCACAGCAGACGATGATCAAGGAAATGTACCTTGTTAGTTGAGGGGAAGGTGGCAAGCAGGCATGCAATCTGTAATATTAATCAGAAGGACGGTGAAACTAGTCGGTGAACTTGCGGATGAAGAGAGTGAAAGCAAGGGTTACTTTAAGTTAGAGAAATCTTTTTATGTACTGCTGGGTTGTAAGATGTCCAAGCGAAATATGAGGTGTAAACCAAGAGAGTCAAGAGTGTTTTCTAGTCATGTGTCCCAGATAGAATAATGAAATTCTTACTTGCAGCAGCACAACAGAATATGCAAACATAGTACACTGTAAACATTATAATAAATGAGAGAGAAAAAAAGTTCACTGTGTGTGTATATATACACACGCTTGCATACGTCCACATAAAAACAAACAAACAATAATAGTGACATGGTAACAATAATGGTTTATGTAGATCAGAGCTTATTTGAGGTTGTAGTGTTTAATGGCTGCAGGGAAGAAGGTGTACCTGAACCTGGATGTTGCAGTTTTCAGGCTCCTGTACCTTCCTCCCGATGGCAGGGCTGTAATGAGTGCGTGGCCAGGGTGGTGTGGGTCTCTGATGATGCTGGCTGCCTTTTTGAGGCAGCGACTCTGGTAAATCCCATTGATGGTGGGGAGGTCAAAACCCGTGATGGACTGGGTAGTGTTTACCACTTTTTGCAGTCTACTTCGCTCCTGGGCATTCAAGTTGCCGAACCAGGCCGTGATGCAACCAGCAGTTGCATTTCCTTCCTATGCAATTTATCTGCAGCTCCTTCCTACACATTTTATCTTCGGTGTGTACCAGCATCTGCAGTTCCTTCCTAAGCATTTCCCAACCACTGAGGGGCAGCAGAGCAGCACAGCTGGAAGAGCCGCAGCCTCACATTGCAGGGGATCAAGGTTTGCTCCTGACCTCAGGTGCTGCCTATGTGCAGTGTGCTGTTACCGTGTGGGATTCCTCCCACATGCCAAAGACGTGCGGATTTGTCAGTTAATTGGCCTTTGCAAACTGTCCCACATGTGTAGGTAGTGGATGCCTACTTGGGATAACAAACTAGTATTTAGGTTTATTGTCATGTTCACCGATGTACAATGCAAAGCTTTGTTTTTCATGCTATCTAACCAAATCAGATAATACTATCAATAAATGTCCATATTCCACTTACACCTCCCTTTCTCTGACCACCCTTGTATGCCCCAATTCCTCCACCACCATTCCTCCCCAACCCCTTCTCTTCCTCCCCTCCTTTCTCCCCCAGCTCCCCCCTTCACCCCCCATCTACTCCCTTCTTCCCCCCCTCTGCCCTCCTTTCTTCTCCCACTCTCCCCCCCCCCCCCCCCCCCCCCCCCCCCCACACTTTCTTCCCTCTCTCTGGAGATGTCGTATATACCTCACCTGATACAATCCATGCTCCAGCTAAATAATTCAGGTATGCTGTCTGCCGGCTTCACAATCCTGTCTATCTGTGCTGTGACCATTCAGAGATCCTTGGACAAATGTCCTTCTGCTCCTCAGTAGGGTTTGGGATCTTATCATTCAATGTGTATGTCCTATCCTTATTAGTCATCCCAAAGTGCATCATTACAGTTGTGAGAGTAAAATTCAACGTGTTTTTGCTCTGTTCATCTTGCCAGAAAAATCAATATATCCTGTAATGTGCAACTAACCTCCACATTATCAAGTTCATCATCCATTTTGTGTCATCTACAAACTGTACCTCTTGCATTTATATTCACATTGTTAAAGTGGATACCAGTAATTAGGACTTTGGTTAGGCCGCATTTTTAGTATTGCGTTCCCTTCACGCCATTACAGGAAGGATGTAGATGCTTTGGGGAGGGCGCAGAGGAGGTTTATCAGAATGCTGCCTGGATTGGAGGGTTTCAGCTGCTGGGAGAGGTTGGATAAACTTTGATTGTTTTCTCTGGAACGTAGGGAGACAATATCATTATGAGAGGCATAGATAGGTTAGACAGTCAGAACCATTTTTACCAGGGTGGAAACATCCCACACTGGAGGGCATAGCTAATAGGCAATAAGGAGAAAGTTTAATGGAGACTTGGGGGCAGTTTATATACAGATGGCGGCGGCCTTGTAAGCATTTCCAGAAGTGGTGGTGGAGGCAGATACGATAGGCTTTTAGATAGGCACATGGAGGAGAAGTGAATAGAGGGGTATGGATCATGCGGAAGAAGATGAGATCAGTTTAACTTGGCATCATGTTCGTCACAAACATTGTGGGCCAAAGGGACCACTCCTCGCTGTAATGTTCTATGCTCAGTGTAAACAGTGGGAGTCCCACCACTGAATCTTGTGGCACATTACTGGACACAGATTTCCAGTCACTGAGTCGACTTAGAGTCATAGGATTATAGAGTCCTACAGGCTCAACTTGCCCATGCCCACCAAGATGCAGCATCTACACTTGTCCCACCTGCCTGTGTTTGGCCCTCATCCCTCTAAACCTTTCATATCCATGTATCTGTTTAAAGGTCTTTTCAGTGTTGTTATAGTACCTGTCTCATCTACCTCCTCTGGCAGCTTGTTCCATATACCCAGCACCCTCTGTGTGAAAAGTTGCGCCTCAGGTTCCCATTAAATCTTTTCCCATCTTGCATTAAACCTATGTCCTCTGGTTCTTCATTCCTCTACTTAAGGGTGAAAGACTGTGCATTTACCCTTTCTATTCCCCTCATAATCTTATTCAGCTCATGTTATATATGAGATCACCCCACCTCCTCCTACACTTCATGGAATAAAGTCCGAGCCTGCCCAACATCTCCTATAGCTCAGGCCCTCAAGTCCTGGCAACATCCTCGTAAATCATCTTTGCACTCTTCCCAGCTTAACAGCATCTTTGCTAAAGCAGGGTGACCAAACACAACTCACCAACGTTTTGTACAACTGTAACATAACATCCTAACTTCAATACTCAGTACCCTGACTGATGAAAGGCAATGTACCAAAGGCATCTTGACCACCCTATCAACCTGTGACACCACTGTAAAGGAAGATATACCATCACATCCTTCTGCTGTACAACACTCCCCAGGATTCTGCCATTTACTGTGAAGGACCTGCCCTCTGACTTCGTAAAACGCTACACCTAGATTTTACCTGCATTAAACTCCATTAACTATTCCTCCGCCCACTTGCTCAACTGATCAAGGTCCTGCTGTAAATTTTGATAATCATCTTCGCTATCGACGATACCACCCACCTCCTGCCTAGCGACCATAAAACAAAGCGCGGGATTGGTCAATTTGCATCCGACCTCAATGTCAAACGTGCCTTGATTGGACAATTACTACTCTGAAAATTGGACGTTTTTCTCATATTTAATAAAAATGTGCAGGTTTTGGTCTTGACGAGTTTCAGGTATGATTTATATAATATTGTTACACAATATGTTGAAAAATTCAGGTAGTTCCGTGAGTTGGGTCACGATCTTGAACGATAAGGCTCCTCGGCCCACAGCCTAAATGAACTGCACTGATCTCATCAACATATATTTTGTTAACTCTTCGAAAAATTCAATCAAATTAATTTTCCATTTAATATTCCATCCCCTCTATTCTTTCCTCACTGAAGTAATCCCAGTTAATATTGTAGATGTTGAAATCCCTTACTACTAAACCCTTTACTACAATAATAACGTTTATACCACTCTGTACTCTATCTTCATATTTACATTCTATACATCCTACTAATTGTTAGCAGAATTGTGGTATATCCATAGCAAAGCAATTGCATCCTTTTTGTTCCTAAACTCTAACCATTTGACATTTGATAATCCTTGTGGAATACATTCCTTCATTACTGCAGTAAAGAGCCCCATAATGAACATTGCAAGGCCACCTCTTCTAATAAATCCCCCAGCCCTTTCATACCTTCTCACTAGAGATGCTGCCTGTTCCGCTCAGTTACTCCAGCATTTTGTGTCTACCTCGAGGCAATAGGATTAGTTCAGACTCCTGTTTCATTTAGCACAATTGAATTGAATTGAAGTGAATACATTTTATTAGCCAAGTATGTATACATACAAGGAATTTGTTTTGGTGCTTTGCTCGCAAGTAACAACACGATATATAGTAGACAATTAAAATTGAAACATTATAATTTAAACATGTGAAGAATGAAATAAAATACCAAAGCACAAGGAGGCTACAGACTTTTGGCTGTTGAGTAGAGCTACCGCTCGTGGAAAAAAAGCTGATTTTATCTGGCTGTGGCTGCTTTGACAGTCCGGAGTCGCCTTCCAGAGGGAAGTGCTTCTCTGCTGATCGAACGATGCGCTGCAGCCTCCGGGTGTCGTGCTTGGTGGCTGAGCCAAACCAGACCATGATGGAGAAGGTGAGGACAGGCTCTCCGATGGCAGTATAACGCTGGACCATCATTGCCTGATTGTGTTTTCTCAGCTGCCGCAGGAAGTACATCCTCTGTTGGGCCTTTTTGACTCATTTTTCAATGCATTTACTGTCATTGGGAAATGGTAGTTGGATTAGCGAAATTAAACCAAATGATGAGAATTTCCTTGATATTTCTGAGAGTCTGGCTGTTACAAACTGAAAGGAGGAGAATTGTCTTCACTCAGATGATTGTGGCCTATTGGAATTCTCTATGCAGAATGTGCTTGGTGCGCTGAATCATCAAGACAAGAGTGTTTTATTGTCGTATGTCCCAGATAGGACAATGAAATTCTTACTTGCTGCAGCACAACAGAATATGTAAACATAGTACATAACGGGCGAAAAAAAAGTTCAGTGTGTGTATACACATGCACACATACTCAATAAATAAACAAATATAGTACAATAATAATAATAGTCTGTTGCAGTTCAGAGCTTATTTATTGTCATGTTTAATAGCCTGATGGCTGTAGGGAAGAAGCTGTTCCTGAACCTGGACGTTACAGTTTTCAGGCTCCTGAACCTTCTTCCCAATGGCAATGGTGAAATGCGTGTGTGGCCAGGGTGGTGTGGGTCTCTGATTATGCTGGCTGCCATTTTGAGGCAGCGAGTTCGATAGATCCCTTCGATGGTGGGGAGGTCAAAGCCGGTGCATTGGGGCTCATAAGGTCATTCTTGAAAGGAGCAGAATTAGGCCATTCGGCCCATCATGTCTACTCCATCATTCAATCATGGCTGACGTATCTCTCCCTCCTAACTCCATTCTCCTGCCTTCTCCCCATAACCCCTGACACCTGTACTAATCAAGAATCTATCTATCTCTGCCTTAAAAATATCTATTGGCGTCCTTCACAGCCTTCTGTGGCAAAGAATTCCCCAGATTCACCACCCTCTGACTAAAGAACTTCCTCCTCATCTCTTTCATAGAAACATAGAACATAGAAAATAGGTGCAGGAGTAGGCCATTCGGCCCTTCGAGCCTGCACCGCCATTCAAAATGATCATGGCTGATCATCCAACTCAGTATCCTGTACCTGCCTTCTTTCCATACCCCCTGATCCCTTTAGCCACAAGGGCCACATCTAACCCTCTTAAATATAGCCAATGAACTGGCCTCAAATACCTTCTATGGCAGAGAATTCCACAGATTCACCACGCTCTGTGTGAAAAATGTTTTTCTCATCTCAGTCCTAAAAGACTTCCCTCTTATCCTTAAACTGTGACCACTTGTTCTGGACTTCCCCAACATCGGGAACAATCTTCCTGCATCTAACCTGCCCAACCCCTTAAGAATGTTGTAAGTTTCTGTAAGATCCCCCCTCAATCTTCTAAATTCTAGCGAGTGCAAGCCGAGTCTCTCCTGTCTGTCTTCATATGAAAGTCCTGGAATCCCAGGAATCAGTCTTGTGAACCTTCTCTGTACTCCCTCTATGGCAAGAATGTCTTTCCTCAGATTAGGAGACAAAAACTGTACACAATACTCCAGGTGTGGCCTCACCAAGGCCCTGTACAACTGCAGTAGAACCTCCCTGCTCCTATACTCAAATCCTTTTGCAATGAATGCTAACATACCATTCGCTTTCTTCACTGCCTGCTGCACCTGCATGCCTACTTTCAATGACTGGTGTACCATGACACCCGTGACTTCCTAAAAGAACGTCCTTTAATTCTGAGGCGATAACCTAGACTTCTACACTGGTGGAAACATCGTCTCCACATCCACTCTATCCAAGCCTTTCACTATTCGGTAAGTTTCAATGAGATGCTCCTCATCCTTCCAAACTCCAGCCAGTACAGGCCGAGCAATAACATTGAATTAAGTTCATAGATTGGCTTAGCTATTATACTTCTGAATAGGGGAGCAATATTGCCCATTTCTATTGCTAATTGTGTTGTTATAATCCTGAAAATTCACTATTGTTTTCAGTGGCATGCTATGCAGGATGTAGGATGATAACATGACATCCATTGAACACCTAACATAAAGAATTAAACGGTTCCGAATGCAACAGTGTTTCAATAAAATAAATTCAAGCAATTTTGTAGCATGACTGAAATACGTGGTAAAATTACTGTTGCAACATCCTTCTGCATAGTAATGGGCCTGTCCCACTTAGGCGGTTTTTTGGGCGACTGCTGCAACATTTTCAACATGTTGAAAATTTTTCGGCGACAGTGGCGACAATGTTTGCTGTCGTAGGTCGCCGTAGGTATTCTTGTAGGTTGTCGCCGGGTGTCGTAGGTGCTGTCGTAAGTTGTCCCTGGCAGTCGCCCAAGTGGGACAGGCCCATAAGAATAATTTTTTGTTGAAGGTAGGTGAATAAGCGATTCAATATTAAAATTCTGCATGTGGATTTAAAAATGTATCTTAAAAGAACTTTCCTTTGTCTCCCCTCAGTTCCACAGCTGGTGTCTGGTGGGAACCTGGATTTCCTGGTGTTTGACTACCTGTCTGAAATCACCATGTCTTTGCTCGCTGCAGCTAAAGCCAAATCACCCGTGAGAACATGTTTATTTTATAAAAAACAATGGGCATTTGGTCAGGTTGCAGAACACAATGTATGCCTGAGGTTATTTCATTGGAGGGAGGGTGGCAGAATGAAAGAGGGAATACCAGAATACTATCCCTTATCACACTCTTTTAGTGGGACCAGTTAGTCCATTCTTGGATGGTCTTCGCTCGTGTTTCTTTGAAGCTCAGTGTGCTACGAAGGGTGCCACTGTAGACGGATGAGTGAAAAATATTAACATTATAGCTTACACAGATCATTGCTTGGAATAGTGTTCTCTTTTTCTCCAGATCACTGGAAAGCTCAAGTGAAATTGTAATCAGTGGGTTAGTGTAATTACTGACTCATTAGTCCCATTCAGATCTTTGTAAATTAACAACGTGGTACGTGGTGAGATAATGAAATCAAACTCTGCAGAAACCATCAAAATATACGGGCTCCCTGGGTTATGAATGACCTGACTTACAGAAATCGAACTTTTTCATTTTATTCATTAATGATGGAATTTGGTATAACTATGGGTAGCATTAGGGTGATTACTCGATGAATTGTTTAAAAGTGTAGCAGTGTACACCGAGCAATACGGTATGGGTTACTATATGACTAACGGAGAAATCAGCTTATTGTTCAGTTCTCAGCAGTGCAATCCAGGGACGGCTGGTTTTACAGTTATATGTTTTGTTGCCTTGTTGCTATGTGAATCTCCTGTGCCTGCCAATTCTCTTGAACATTCTGCACTGATGGCTGAACTTACTCCATGGTGTACTGTAACAAAATGAGTGCAGGATTCAAGGATTCGGATCAATGAATGGAGAAAGCACATGCTAAAGAGCACAAATAACTAATTATTGAAGCAGAGTACAAGTAAAACACAGAAAGAATCAACTATCAATAAAGTAACAATACAAAATAGCAGGCCTCATGTTGATTCTCCATGTCTGGCTGTCACCAGGCTCACTCACTCTCTCTCCCCTTGGTGAAGCTCTTTTCTCATGGTAGAAGCATGTATTTATATAAGTAAGTAAGTAAGTACGTTTATTGGCCAAGTATTTACATACAAGGAATTTGCCTTGGTGCTCCGCCCACAAGTAACAACATGACATACAGTGACAGTTACGAATGACTCAGAAAACACTAAACATTAATAATAATATGACATTAATGATAAAACACCATTGAGCAAGCATGTGAACCAACAAAATACCAGATCAAAGAAAGGCTGCAGATGTTTGGCTGTTGAGTAGATTTGAGTATATAATACATTTTATCTTTAAGAACAGCAGGTGATTATGTGTCAAGCTAGCTATCCTCCTTGGTACCATAATGGCATGAGTTATGTGTACTATCGGACACCGAGCTAATCTCGGAAGACTCCGGGAAAGCAAAGCTTATCTCAGCGACCTCGCAGGTCTACTGGTCCCTCTGAATCAACCCAAGCATTCTTTGAAAACATCTAAGGTAGACAAAAATGCTGGAAAAACTCAGCGGGTGAGGCAGCATCTATGGAGCAAAGGAATAGGTGACGTTTCGGGTCGAGATCGTTCTTCAAGACTGATGTGGGGGAAAGGGAGGGGGGCGGGAAGAAGAAAGGAAGAATCGGAGACAGTAGGCTGTGGGAGAGCTGCGAAGGGGAGGGGAAGCAGGGAGAAAGCAAGGACTACCTGAAATTGGAGAAGTCAATGTTCATACCGCTGGGGTGTAAACTACCCAAGCAAAATATGAGGTGCTGCGCCTCCAATTTGCTGTGGGACTCACTCTGGCCATGGAGGAGGCCCAGAACAGAAAGGTCGGATTTGGAATGGGAGGGGAAGTTGAAGTGCTGAGTTACCGGGTGACCAGGATGGTTATTGTGAACCGAGCGGTGGTGTTGGGCGAAGCGATCGCCAAGCCTGCACTTGGTCTCACCGATGTAGAGCAGCTGACACCTAGAGCAGCGGATGCAATAGATGAGATTGGAGCAGATGCAGGTGAACCTCTGCCTCACCTGGAAAGACTGCTTTGGTCCTTGGACGGAGTCGAGGGGGGAGGTAAAGCGACGGATGTAGTAGCATTTCCTGCAGTTGCAAGGGGAAGTACCAGGGAGGGGGTGGTTTGGGTGGGAAGGGACGAATTGACCAGGGAGTTACAGAGGGAGCGGTCTCTGTGGAAAGCCGAAAGGGGAAGAGATGGGAAGATGTGGCCAGTAGTGGGATCCCGTTTGCAAACATCTACTTGAAAAACAACCTTCGATTTTCCAGCATCTGCAGTTCCTTCTTTAATACTTGTTTTCCTAAGCAGGGTTTGAAATGCTGTGCTGTTAATTTAGCTGACAACTACATTTTAGCTCGCATTGTCCGTTTAACCATTACATTACATGTACCAGTTTCAGAAAAGTTGGTTATCATCTAAGATCCCTCATCATCTTGAAACCTTCTCCACTGCCTCTGCCTGAAGTTGATGTTCTCTAAGTTCCTTGCCCAACTGGAAGGGTCTTTATCCTGCTGCTGAGGATTAGATTGTCAATGTGGTGGCTTTTCTAGTTCTCCCATTTCTCACATCGAAGCCGTGGTTTTATTGAACCATAGACCAGCCCGGGGACAAAAAGGGGTGTCCGGTCACTTCCAGAAATACCCCTTGCCTGTATTTTCATTTTCTTTATTTCTGTCCTGCCCCATAAAGGATGATTGGATATTTAGCCTTCTCAGGAACCTACCTCGCAAGAAAAATCAAAATGTATTTTCTCTGAAGGCGTTGCAGAAACTGGAAATTGAAAGCAGAAAACTGTGAAAATGCTCAGCAAATCGGACAGCATGTGGGGAGAGAAACACAGTTAAAGGCCTGTCTCACTTCGGCTATTTTTAGGCGACTGCCGGCGACTGTCATTGTCGTAGCAGGTCGCCGATAGACCGGTGACTGGAGCACCCTACGACATAAAATTTGAAATAGAATCATTACGTTAACAACAAAATAAAACAGAAGTCAGCACCGGCGACAACCTACGTTAACCTGGCGACAACTAAAACAGCACCTACATCAGGAGAAGTCAAGCTACGCTCATTGGCGTCAAACTCACTGTCGCCGACAGTCTCCGAAAATGTTTCAACATGTTGAAAATCCAGCGGCACTTCCAGCGGCTCTATGGAGTAAGGGAGACTCCAGTTTAGCTCCGAAAAAGTTCTAAAAGAAAACGGGGGGAAAATCGGGACTTACCTGCACAACAAGAGCTACTGGCTGCTTGCAAAAAGCCTGTGACATCATCAGGCGTGCGACGACACCGACGGTATGAAACATACCCCCCCCAAACCGAGAAAAACCGGAAGGTCCAGAGAAGTAGGCCCGACTGAAGCCTTGGGCTCAGTTTTAACAGCGTCCCAAGAAGAAACCTCAAGGAAGAAAAAGACAGATGTGGAAGAATTAAGAAGTTTTCTCGCTCTACAGATCTCAAACGTAATGGAAGAATTGAAAAAACTTAAAAATAACTTCACGGAGGAGTTGAAAACTTTTAAAAAAGAAATTAAAGAAGAAATTAAAGCAGAGGTTATTGCTTCTGTACATGAAGTACTGGATTCCTGGAAGCTGACCATGGAAGAAAATCTAAATCAAAAGATTGAAGAGGTAAATGTTAAATTGAATTTGATGGAATCCAGATTTAATTCGAAGTTGGACCCCATCTCTCAGGCACTAGAACAACAACATAAAACTGTAATTGAATTAGAGGAAATTGCTGAAACAAGCTCTGAAACTACAAGTAAGCTTCTCTCCTAGAACAAGCGTTTATCAGACTTATTGCATAAAATAACTGAAAAATGTATTGACTTGGAGGGCCGACAGAGACGCCAGAATCTAAGAATTATTGGCGTCCGGGAAGGCAGAGAGGAGGATCATGACCCCCGTGAATTTGCTGCAGATCTATTGAAGAAAGTTTTAAATCTGGATGAAGCATCTTTACTTGCTCGGGCACACAGAGCATTGAGACGCCACCCAAGGGTGGACGCCCCCCCCAAGACAACTGATAGTGAAGGTGCAATATGATCATGTTTTGGATGATATGATGATATGATGAAGAAAATCGTTCGCAGCAGAAATCTCGAATTTGAAGGAGACAAGATCAGTATATTTCGTGATTACCCGGTGGAGGTTGCCAAGAAAAGAGCATTGTTTACAGAAACAAGAAGAAGAATACTTAAGAATATAAAAAACCTGAGATATGGACTGATGTACCCTGCAACATTGAGAATCACCTACGACAAGCAAGGATACTTCTTCACCAAGCATACAGAGGCCCTTAAATTTGCAAAGAACATCGAGAACATTGAGAATACTGAGAACATCGAGAGCGAGAGTGACAAAGAGGAATAACACTTAACACTTAATATACACCTGATGATACCGGATATTGTCACTTTACTGTGAAGAAATTGAACTTTAAATTACTATACTCAAGGACTGTCTTGAATTTAGAATGAAATTGAGTAGTTATCTTGTTATTGTTATAAAATATTTTATATTTTAGTACTAATTATTACTAATTACTACTAATCATAACTATTAATTATTATTAATTATAGTTAACTGGTGTCAACGATTATTAGACTAATCGTGGACTAATATTTCTGTTATATGAGACTATTATTTTACTTACTTTGAGATTATTAATTATTCCATTACTGGAATACAACCATTGTCCCCCCCCCCCCATATAATGTTTTTTTAAAAATTGAAATTGAAGCTTTTCCTTCAAGGAAAGTACGGAGCTAGTAATATTTTTTTTACCAAAAGCTACGGAAGTCCTTAGATGTCTAGCCACATTAGGGTGGCTATCACTAACTGCACTAATCATAGATGTAGTTTTTTTCTTTCTTTTACACTTTACTAATATAATACTCTTTTACTTTTTCTATTTTATATTATATTATAATCATTGTAATCATTATTTTGAATGGAATTATAAGTATTACTTAAGGAGATTTGACCGAGAAGAAAACCTGCAAGATCTAAAATTCATCTATCTGAGGTTCGAGTGTAAGGTATGGTTTAACATACTGAATCATCTGCTCCATTATAGACCACCCTAATCATAAGATGCAAGACGTAAAAGTGAAAACTGGGGGGGAAGGAATAACATTCTGTATCTGGAATGTTAAGGGAATTAATGAACCCATCAAGAGAGGCAAAGTATTAGCTCATTTAAAATCGCTTAAAACAGATATAATATTCCTCCAGGAGACTCACCTGAAAAAGGAAGCGCAACATAGACTGAAAACAAAATGGATTGCTCAAACGTATCATTCTTCATTCACACATAAATCTAGAGGGGTTGCAATATTAATCCATAAAGGTTTACCTTTCAAACATATATCAACTATAGAAGATATTGATGGTAGATATATTGTAGTAGTAGGCGAGTTATACTCAAAAAAATGTATATGGACCAAATTTTGATAGCCCACTGTTCTTCAAGAGAATACTTAATACTATTCCGGAATGCACACAAAATAATTTAATAATCGGTGGAGACTTAAATTGTACACTAGATTCCTATTTAGACAGATCATCAACTCAAAGAAAATCAAAATCTCAGTCAAGTGAATTTTTAAACTCATATATTAACACTACCAACATTAAGGATGTCTGGAGAATTGAAAATCCATCCGGACGAGAATATTCATTTTATTCACCTGTGCATAAAACATACTCAAGGATAGACTATTTTTTAGTAGATTCTAAACTTATTCCATTTACCTACAATTTGCAATATCATAACATTATAATTTCGGACCATGCTCCATTAACGTTTATGATTAAACTAAACGGAATGGACATGAAACAGACACAATTGAGACTTAATCCTCAAATTTTAAATGAAAAGGGATGTTGTGAATATCTAGTAAAACAGATTAATATGTCTTTCGAGGTCAATGACCAGCCTGAAATTTCTCCCTCCCTTCTCTGGGAAACATTTAAAGCATTGATACGAGGGGCATTAATTAAATTCAATTAAATTTTGAATTCGGTGATAAACCACAAAAACTATTAGCACATCAGCTTCGTAAATTGGAAGGGGAAAAAACGATTCATAAGATTAGATCAGATAAGGGAGAAATATTAACACTTCCTAAAGATATTAATGACAGATTTTCACAATACTATCAATATCTTTATTCAACTAAAGTGACAGAGCAATCAACAGGAATGGAAGCATTTTTACAGAAATGTAACCTTAAAGGTTTAGATTTGCAAGAGCAAGAACTATTAGGTGCTGAAATAACGACAAAAGATATTGAAGAGTCAATTAGATCTCTAAAAAATGGAAAGACCGCAGGCCCTGATGGCCTAAGCTCTGAATTTTATTTAAAAAAATTATGATCTGATTTCTCCACACTTACAAACATTGTATAAACACGTTTATACTCAACAGAAACTCCCGGAAACTTTAAACGAATCTACAATAATACTTATACCCAAAACTGATAAGGATCTGGAAGACCCGGCCTCATATAGAGCAATAGCTCTTTTAAATACTGATCAGAAAATATTAACTAAAATCCTATCTCATAGATTGAGTTTAGTGATTAACAAATTAATACACCCCGACCAAACAGGTTTTATCCCAAAACGTCACTCATTTTACAATCTGAGACGTTTATTTAATATTATATACTCAAATAGAATTTCTAATGCAGATCTAGCAATTATTTCGCTAGATGCTGAAAAAGCCTTTGATCAGGTAGAATGGTCATATTTATTTTCGGTGATGGAAAAATTTCAATTGGGAGAGAATTGCTGTACGTGGGTTAAACTGTTATATTCCAACCCAACAGCTAGAATACTAACAAACCAAGTATTATCAACTAAATTTAATCTTTCTAGAGGTTGTAGACAAGGATGCCCGCTATCTCCATTATTATTCGCTATAGCAATTGAACCACTCGCAGAAAGTGTCAGAGCTCATCCAGAAATACATGGGTACAATACTAAAGATACAATGAATAAAATCTCTTTATATGCAGATGATGTATTAATATATATTACAAAACCAGAAATTAGTATTCCAAATTTATTATACCTAATAACTCAATTTGGTCAGTTTTCAGGATATACAATTAATTGGAATAAAAGCGAAGTCATGCCAATAGCTAAACTCAATTTACATACACTACAACAATCACCTTTTAAAATAGTTGAGGAAAGATTTAAATATCTAGGTATTTATGTAACTAAGACGTATACTTCTTTATTTAAATCAAATTTCCCACCTTTACTGAATAAACTAAACAAGAATATTCAATATTGGAAAACACTCCCTATTTCAATGTTCGGTAGAATTAATGCTATAAAAATTCATTTTTTGTGCTGCAATTATTGTACTTATTTCAGTCAATCCCAGATATATTCCAAATTCTTTTTTTTTTTAAAGTAGGCTCTACTGTTACAAGTTTCATCTGGGATTATAAGAATCATAGAATAAGTAAAAAACATTTATGTAAATAAAAGATTAATGGAGGTTTAGCTCTACCAAATTTCCTGTTTTATTTTTGGGCAGTCCATATTAAAAACATGAATTGTTGGCTGGAAGAAATGGATCAACAACCAGACTGGTTAAGGATGGAAAAGGAGGACTGTTTACCTTTTGAAATCGGTTTGATTATGTTTGCGCCGACAAAATTGCACAAAAAAACCTATAGGGAAAACCCAATAATACATTGTGATACACGAATATGGAAACAATTAAAAAAGGCTTTAAAATTGGATAATATACCACTCTGTCTCCCTATTGTAAACAATCCCTTATTCAAACCTTCCATGCTGGATAAAGGTTTCACACAATGGAAAAATTATGGAATTAAAAAGATAGAACATCTTTGTAAGAAAGGCACTTTTCTTTTTATTTCAGGAATTACAACAGATTTATGGACTACACTCAAATATTTTTTTTCGATATCTACAACTCAGAGATTATGTTAAATCAAATACACAAGATTATAGGAATAGGGAACCAATAATTCTTGATGAATGTTTGAATAAGCATCCTAATACAGAAAAACTAACAACTTATATTTATAATATTCTTTTAGTCAGCGAGGTACCATCGACGGAATCACATAGACATACATCGGAAAATGAATTAAGCCAACCCATAACGAAAGATAAATGGGACAAAAGTTTACAATATATACATCAATGCTCGTTAAATGCCAGACATGCTTTAATACAATTTAAAGTATTACAAAAGATTACATTACTCAAAAGTTAAACTGAATAGAATCTTTCCACATGTCTCTCCTATCTGCGATAAATGTCAGCATCTAGAGGCTAACTTAACACATACTTTTGCAAATTGTATACAAATTAAAAACTTCTGAATTGAGATTTTTAGAATAACTTCTGAAGTTATTAATACAAAACTGGATCCGGACTCAAAACTAATAATACTTGGAATATCAGAACAAAGTTTAACACTCACAACAAGCCAAAGAAATTTCCTAGATTACAGTATAATAATCGGGAAGAAATTAATATTAAAATTTTGGAAAGGCCCTATAACCCCCACAATTAAAATGTGTATTATGGAAATGTCGGAGACCCTACATCTGGAAAGAGTCAGATTTGTCTTAATGGACAAACAAGAACTCTTTGTTAGAATATGGTCTACTTTCATCGATTATTTAAAAGGGTAGATTGGTTCGGCAGGGGGACCTAACTGAAACTTGGACTCAGGATCAGATGAAAAGTTATACTCTATATTCCTTGATCTTATCTCCAATGATGTATTAATGGCAAATTATTCCATTCCTTATGATTTTATTTTTTGATTTCTCTTTTGTCTTCTTTTTTTCCTCTCTTTTTTAATTACTTTTAATCTATATAAAAAAACTATTAGAGGCAGAATGATTTAATTGAAAATATTAATAATGTATGAGTGATGTACTTGAAATACCTATACCATAATTTGTGTTTGCCAATTTATTGCTTACCTCTAATAAAAATATATTTAAAAAAAAAAGAAAATCCAGCGGCGACCAGAAAGATGCAACGATACTTTGGGCGACTGAGGAGATTACTCATGACCATACAGGCGACACCCCGGCGACCATGTGGCGACAGCCTAGTCGCCTGCAGTTGCCTAAAAAATCGCCTAAGTGGGACAGGCCCTTCAACGTTACAAATGGGCTGCTGGAGAAACGCAGCAGGGAAAATGGACAGTCAGTGTTTCAAGTCACACCCTTCATTTGAACTGAAAGAATAGAGGGGACATATCCTGGGCAAAGTAGGTGAGAGGGAGCGGTTGTACAAGGGCTGGCAAGCAGTAGATGAACCCAACTGCGGAGGGGCTGATTGGTAGATGGAGTAAAAGTAGCTACAGAGGCTGGGAGGTGATAGGTGAAGGGAAGAAAGGGCTGCAGATGGTGGAATCTGGTTGGAAAGGATGGCAAAGCACAGAACCAACTAAAGATGGTAGAGTGGGACGATGGAAAGATAGAGTCTTGCAGAATGGATAAAGATAGACACAAAATGCTGGAGTAACCCAGCGGGATAAGCAGCATCTCTGGAAGGAAGGAATGGGTGAATTCTGAAGAAGGGTCTCAACCCGAAATGTCACCCATTCCTTCTCTCCAGAGATGCTGCCTGTCCTGCTGGGTTACTCCAGCATTTTGTGTCTATCTTCAATTTAAACCAGCATCTGCAGTTCCTTCCCACACAGAATGGATAAAGGCTCTTCGGCCAGACTCGATTATGCAGCATCCAAACTACTCCAATTTGCCCACACCTTACTCATATCCCTCTTCACCATTCCTATCCATATATCTGAGCAAATGCCTTTTAAAAGTTGTTATAGTACCTGCCTCAACTACATCCTCTGGCAGCTCATTCCATATGCCCACCATCTTCTGTGTGGATGAAGTTGCTCCTCGGTTTCCTATTAAATGTTTCCCCTTTTACTTTAACCAATGCTCTCTGGTTCCTACCCTTGGAAGAAAAGGATACCCCATCTGTCTATGACCCTTGCGCTTCGTAAGATCACCCCACAGCCTCCTGCGCAACAAGCAACAAAGTCCAAGCTTCGCTATCCTCTCCCGACAGCTCAGGCCCTCAAGTCCCGGCAAGAACCTTGTAAATCTCCTCTGCGCTCTTTCCAGCTTACCGGGCATCTCAGCTATAGTAGGGTAACCAAAACAGAACACAATATTCCCAAGAGCAGTCTCACCGACATCTTGCTCAAGTCTTGCACACTACTGCAGCAAGGGGATCAGGTTGGATGAGCTTATGGGTGATGTACAGGTGGAGTGGCTGGGGGAGGGAAAGAAACTCTATGAGAGGGGGACCGTGGAGGATTAGGGGAAGGTTTTGGAAGAAGGTTGTGAGGGCCTGGGTAGAAAGGGATAGAGTTACCTGAAATTAGAGAATTCAGTGTTCATGCCATTGGGTTGTAAAGGGGAGAATATAATGTGCCATTCCTCTAGTTTGCATGTGACCTGGCAGTGGAGGTTGCTGTGGACAGACAGATGGATATAGGATTGGGAAGGAGTGTAATGTACAGACCATAATGTGCAGAGCACAGGTGCTCGGCAAGTTATCTAGTCTGCGCTTGGTATAATCAATATTATGCCAAGCGCAGACTAGATGTCTCCATTTAACATTCTTGTGTGTGGCGTGCACAGCCTAAAGTTGGAGGTCAACTTGTTCTATTTGATCTTATTTGATTGTGCACGCCGGGTTGATTGCATTCGTCGAAACAGGGTGGACCACGTGAAGGTTTCAATCTCCCACACCTTCAGGTTATCTGTTATCAGAAACCATTTCACAACTTGTTTTATAAGAGGCCATAAGTAATAGGAGTGATATATCTCCCTCCTAACCCCATTCCCCTGCCTTCTCCCCATAACCTCTGACACCCGTACTAAACACACGTATATGTGCGTGAACAGTGTCAGTATCCAGTGCTAGGTTTTAATTTTCGCATATCCTCTGCATTATGATTATTGAACAAAGCTTTTAGCTATTATTTATTCATAGGTTTTCTGAAATAATATCTACCTTTCTCACAGGATCTCGGTTACGTTCCTGATTTTGTGCGGATAGCAATGGCTCCATTTATAAAGGAAATTCATAAAAGAGGTAACAAAGTTTCAGTTCTGATTTATTTCCTTGTGTTTCTTTTGAATTGATCTACGGTTTAAAGGTTTCGGGATAACGTGAGGGGGAATCTCTTTACTCAGATGGTGGCTGTGTGGAATGAGCTTCCGCACACGAGCATATGCCTATAAATGGGAAGGGAAACAAATGAAAAGGGCCTTGTGCTGTACATTTGAAGAAAAGCCTGACTTTTATTTGTTACATGCAATCATGTGTGATATTTTTCTAAATGTTCCAGAACAACAAGTATAGAGGGGCATAGCGGTAGAGTGGAGACCCGAGTTCAATCCTGACTACGGCTGTCTGTACGGAGTTTGTATGTTCTGCCTGTGACCCGGATTTCTCTGGGTGCTCTGGTTTTCTCACACACTCCAAAGGCGTGCAGGTTTGTAGGTTAATTGGATTCTGTAATTAGTGTGTAGGATAGAACTAGTCTACGGGTGATTGCTCGTCAGCGTGAACTTGGTGGATCGAAGGACCTTTTTCTACGCTGTATCTCTAAACTAGACTAAACGAAACAACACGCTACATTGAATACACATTTGCCTTGAATTACTACCCTTATTTACAGAGACATGAGGATTACTAGGAACATTTTGTTCACAGTTGAACAAGGTATTTAAAAAAAATATATTAAGATATCTATTTGGGACAGAATGTAGGAAACTGTAGCTCTGTGGCAGAGCAATTCTTTGCCTGAAATCTGACTATTGAACCATATCGATTTTCTGAAGTTTGCAATGCTTTGTTACGTTGGTTTGAAACTTCTCATCGTGAAAAGTTAATAAAAAGTAAACATACAGTATGGCCTATGTTTTCATAATCCATTCAAAAGTGAGAGTTCAATGACAGCCGATCAGCTTGAAGTACATCTTTAATTATCAATTCTTTATACTAAAGACTGAGGCACATACCCTTTTCTGCTCAGCTTCACCTGCTTGAGAATATAGGAAAATCTGTGGTGTTTGCCCTTGCGGTGATTAGGTACTAGTCTTATACACTCATACTGAACACTACTGTGTAACAAGATAAGATAAACAAGTGAAACTGGTCGACATAGGGGGACTGCCGATGCTGCGTTACAAAAAAAATGACACAAAGTGCTAGAGCAACTTAGCGGGTCAGGCAGCATTTCTGGAGGACATGGGTAGGCGACATTTTGGGTTGAGACCCTTTTTCAAACTGATTGTAGCAGGGGGAAGAAGTCTGGAAGAGAGGTGGGGTAGGACATAGCCAGGCAAGTGATAAGTGACTGCAGGACAGAGGAGAGTGATTGGTGGATAGATGGACAAAGGCCAACGATGAAAAGACCAAAGGCTGTGAAATAAGGAAATAAGGATATAAGTATGTCCTCCAGAGATGCTGTCTGACTCAGTGAGTTACCCCAACACTTTGTTAGGACTGGTCTGTTATGCTAACAAGTAACAGTATGGACTGAATACTGGATGATTTTGTTGACTAGGGAAGATTTCATCCATAATAATCCATACATTCAATTTCATTGAAGTTAAAGAAATGATAATCATGTTCAGTATTTTCTGCCAAGGAATCAGAAATCAAATTATCACATTGGCATTCAGGTGAAACCAATGTTAGCAAGTTTCTTGTCCTTCTCAAAATCAACTGATAGGGCAGCAGCTGAGACTTGAAACAATTTCATCACCTTGGCTTCAAAATGGAAAATACAACAACATTTCCTCCCCAACTTGCACTAATTGGTGATATTCCCAGTTTGAGTGCTAAGGCCGTGGATTCCAGTCTTTTTACAGACTTACTCGCCATGCGACCTCGGGTAACATTGCAATGTGCTTGTGAGCGAGCATTACATTGCACCTTCTATAGAAGATAAGTATGTTTTCCTTTAAGGATGTAGTTCGGTTGTGCAGAACTTTGAAGATTCCTCGTTTAGAATGTTATATGCAGTTTTAGTCTCCAGGTCGCAAACGATCTCAGCTGCCTCAGAGTCCTCGATCCCAGGGTTGTGGAGATTGCCTTGTGAGGAAAAATTGAGTAAAGGGCCTGTCCAACTCGGGCGTCATTTACGCGACATCATTTACACGTCACGACGCGCGCATGATGCGTGCATGGCGTGCGTTACGCGCACATGGTGCGCGGTGACATAGGCAGTGATGCCCGGTCGCGTGCGGCGCCCAGGATTTTGAGATTCACAAAATCTTCGCGCGATTGGGCAAATGACGCCCAAGTGGGACAGGCCCTTAAGACTGTTTAGTCATTTAGAAGATGAGCAATCTTTGTTGAGACATACTGTGAAAGGCACAGGAAAAGATGAAAAGATAGATGTAGGGCGGTTGTTTCCTATTGTTGGGGGGTCTCAAATGTATGTGCATGGTGTCAGAATAAGGGATTTGCCATTTAAGCCAAATGTAAGGAGAATATGTATTTTCCCCAGAGTGCTTTAATTTCTCAAGGCCATGGAAGCTAAATGATTGAATGATTTCCATTTCTTATTTCACGCAAAATAGTGCAAGGAATTCTCCTGCACCCTGTATAATATATTTTTTTCAACCAGTGTTGGCTAATTGGGCAGGGGAGAGGCACGGGGAGTGGAGCTACTGTTACACAGCTCCAATTAACAGGGTTTCATCCTGAATGCCATCTCTATCTGTGTGGAGTTTGCACATTCTCCCTATGACTATGTTGGCTTATTCAGGGTGCTCCCGTTTCCCCCACATTCCAAAGGTATGTGGGTTGGTAGATTAATTGGCAACTTTATATTTTGCGCAGGTAAGAGTTGATGGGAATGCGGAGAGAAAACAGTGTGTTGTATGACTCTTTGAAAATCAACTTCATTTGGTGCTTGCGGGGTGCAGATTGGTAACTTTCATTGTCTACAATGAAAAAGCAGCAACATTTAAATAGTAGCCAATTTGCTACACGGAGCCTTAAACCCCTGTCTCACTGTGCGAGTTGGCCCACGAGTGACCCCGAGTTTTCACTCGTGGTGATCACGTAGCGGGAACGTCGGAACTCGCACGAGCAACTTATCGACTCGTGGCGCTAACGGCAGGTACTCGGGAAACTTGTTAACTCGTGAAAAAAATCAAACATGTTTGATTTTTTCCACGAGTCAAATTAACTGTTCAAGTTAAAAATGGAAACATTTAAACTCGTTGTAATAACGTAGTGGCCCCGTGCGTTTATCTTAGTGTCTCGTGAGTCTACCGTGGGAACTTTAATAATCTGTTCTTTTGCTCGAGTAAAGACTGAACCAAAGATAGACACAAAATGCTGGAGTACTCAGCGGACCAGGCAGCATCTCTGGAGAGAAGGAATAGAGTCGAGACCCTTCTTCTGACTTACCCGAAATGCCACCCATTCCTTCGCTCCAGAGATGCAGCCTGTCCCGCCGAGTTACTCCAGCATTTTGTGTCTATCTTCGGCCTTTCTGCCACTTGTCCTTTATTACTGAGGCGCCTGCCCCGTGGCTTCACTCTGTCTCAATGAACGGCTTAAAGACCTGCCGAAGGGGCAAGTCTGGGGTGGTGGGTGGGATGTGTCCACGTGTGATGCTCCATCCACCCCCCCGGGGCCGAGAGTTTGGGATTGGGAAGGAACTGCAGATGCTGGTTCACACCGGAGATAGACACACACAATGCTGGAGTAACTCCGAGGGACAGGCAGCATCTCTGGAGAGATGGGATGGGTGAGATTTCGGGTCGAGACCTTACTTCAGACTTCTCCAGAGATCCCGCTGAGCTTAGTCAGTAGTTGGTGTCTATCCCGGTGGCGGGGAGCCCGGCTTGGCCGACCCGCCGCCTCTACTTGCCGGTCAGTCCGGTGATCATCGCCCTCCGCCCGGGATGCAGCGGAGGTTTCCATCCGGTGAGTTGTCCAGCGCTCACGGTGGACGAGGGAGGACAGCAATAGGCCAGGTGAATGAATACAGCACATAAATGAGTCGACCTTTAATATTTTTTGATTTTATGTTTTAATTTACAAGCTGCTTCAAGCGAGGCAAGTTTTATTTTCAGTCCGAAGAAGGGTCTCGACCCGAAACGTCACCCATTCAACGAAAAAGCTGGAGTAACTCAGCGGGTCAGGCAGCAACTCTGGAGAGAAGGAATAGGTGACTTTTCGGGTCGAGATCCTTCTTCAGAAGACGAGCCCTTATCCAAAACGTCACCTTCTCCAGAGATGTTACCTGGCCCGCGTTACGCCAGCTTGTTGCGTCTGCCTTCTGTTTCTGCCCCTAAAGCCTTGGGATCGTTGCCCTTTGTGTTGGCGTGGAGGGGGAGGGGGCTATTGTGCTGCTTGAATGCCCCCTGCTATCATAGGGACAGGGAAACACAGCGGCTTTTGAGGCTGGTGGGCAATCACTACCAAAGTGTCTGCCTGCAGTCAGCACTCCTCTCCTACACATGTCTCCCGCGCTAACCATCCCGCAGAGAATGATCTTTATCAGCCGAGGTCCCAAGCTAGTCTTCAGCTCATTAAAGAGCTCAGGTGAAATTCGGAGAAATTTTTTAAATGCTGATTTGTCCTCTTGGCACAGCACTTTAAGCAGCTTTTCATATTGTCCAAAGCGAGATCTCCTTTCAAAGAGGGGCTTCACCCACTGAGACCTCTTCTTAATTTTCCTCTTTACTCTTACTCTCTCCCTTCTGCTGTCATTTAACAAGCGTAGTTGCATCAGATTTTGGGCTGCTGCATACAGCGCTTGAACAAAAAACAGCAACACCCTGCTCTCAAATTGCCTTGTTGCAGACATGTTACCAAATGAGCCAATTTAACCAAGGGACGATTTTTATAGTGTGTGAATAAAAGATCATGACGAGTTTTCAACACGTCATGTTGCCTCTCTCTCTCTGTGTGTGTGTGTTTGTGTGTGTGTATCTGTGTGTATCTGTGTGTGTGTCTGCTGTCGGGTCCCGGCGGCCGCTCAAAGTCACCCGAGCTGCTTCCTTCCTCTGAAGTGGTGGCCAGCTGCTGTCTGTGTGTATCTGTGTGTGTGTGTGTGTGTGTGTGTGTGTGTGTGTGTGTGTGTGTGTGTGTGTGTGTGTGTGTGTGTGTGTGTGTGTGTGTGTGTGTCTCTCTCTCCCTCTCTGTCTATCTGTTTGTATCTGTGTGTGTGTCTGATGTCGGGTCCCGGCGGCCGCTCAAAGTCACCCGAGCTGCTTCCTTCCTCTGAAGTGGCAGCCAGTCCTGCTGTCTGTGTGTATCTCTCTCTGTGTGTGTGTGTGTGTGTGTGTGTGTGTGTGTGTGTGTCTGCTGTCGGGTCCCGGCGGCCGCTCAATGTCAGTCACCCGGGCTGCTTCCTTTTTTAAAATTATTTAAAATAGAGATCCATTGCAAAAAAGTATTTAAAAACATAAAAACAACAAGAAATGCTTGGTTACTGGAGGATGCGCATTTTCCCATTGTAGGTCATATCAATAGATGCCGCCGCGCTGAAATAACTCAAAACCACAGGATGGAGATGTATTTTAACATTGTTGCTTTATTAAAACATACCTTCATTCACGGTTGGCTCAAGAGTAACGGGAGAGGAACTTGCTAACTCGGGAGAGGAACTTGGAACATCGCAGCAATTACATACCCGTGGGAACTCGGTTACACACTTGATCATAAACTTGCAGTCTCGTGCACAGCCACGAGTCTGTCACTCGGGGTACCTCGTGGGTCAACTCGCACAGTGAGACAGGGCCATTATGGTTTCCTGAGTACAGGTGAACCCTGCATTACAGCCATTCCAGTAATGGAAGTTTGTGCTTATAGAATTCACACATGACTGCTCAAATATGCAAGATGCAGAATGAAATTTTCTCTTGGAATTTATGTGAAAACATAGTAAGTAAATAAACATAAAATGAACAAAATTAACAAACAAACATGTGCAGATAATGCAGTTTTGCATGTTGCAAAGTCAAAATATGGAGCACGTTTTAGGAAAACAACCTCCCCCCACGCCCCCTAGACCCCATGCCGTAGTTTAGTTTAGTTTGGAGATACAGCATGGAAACAGGCCCAACGAGTCCGCGCCAACTAGCGATCCCCGCACACTAACACTATCCTACACACGCTAGGGACAATTCACACATACGCCAATCTAATTAGCCTACAAACCTGTACGTCTTTGGAGTGTGGGAAGAAACCGAAGATCCGGGAGAAAACCCACGCAGGTCACGGGGAGAACGTACAAACTCCGTACAGACAGCACCCGTAGTCGGGATCGAATGCGGGTCTCTACTGCTGGGCCACTGTGCTGTCCTTTTTTGCAGAGAATGCCTGCACTTATCTCGACTCTAAACTATTAACTTGTTTATTCCTTCGGGATCATTATCCAACTGACTATTGCAGGGGCTTTGCATACCTATAAATTTAGAGCATTGATCAAATTCGTCAGCTATTAAGCCTGCATGATTGAGATACAAAAGGACAAGGACAAAGGACATTTATTGTCACGTACACCAATTGGTGTAGTGAAATTTGATTTGCCATGCAGCACACAAATAAAGATAAAACACATCATCATAGGATTTAACAGTAGACATAAAAACATCCCCCCACAATGGTTCCCACTGTGGGGGAAGGCAGCAAAGTCCAGTCCCATCCCCAGTTCACCCATAGTCGGGCCTATTGAGGCCTCCGCAGTCGCTGCTACGGGGCACAATGTTCCTGGCCGTTCTCGCCGGGTGATGGTCGGGAGCACCCTCTCAGAAACTTCTCAGCCTACTCAGCTAATTTTCATTAGAGAGCGCTGAAATAAAGAGTTACCTTTGAGACAAAGAATCAGATGGCTTTAATCAATGATGAATCAGAGATCTCTTTTGGAGCAATGAAGATAGCCCATGTTTACAGGCGTAGGATAAGAATAAATCACTTAAAGTACTTTTTAATCAGTGTGTGTGCAAAGGAAACAAATGTTTTCAAAACAAGTTCAAGTTCAAGTTTCAAAAAAATTAGAAGAAGTTGTGATGAAATTGATAATGGAAGGTTTGAAAAATGTAGGGATCTCTCTCAAGGCACTTACTTCATCATTGTGTACTTCAGGTATCCGTGTGGTCTGCAATGCTGGGGGTGTGAATCCTCTTGGTTGTGCGGCAGCTCTACAGGAAGTTGTTATGAAAGCAAACCTAGACTTGAAGATTGCAGTTGTGACAGGAGATGATTTAATATTTATGGTAAGTCGGAATTGTATTTTCTTTAATAAATCAGTAATTATAGATAATGGTCAAATAGTTTCTCTTGCACAATTCACTGTGAGATGCATTTAAAAAAAAAAGATAATTATCATTTTCAGAAATGGCTGATGTTCAAAACAGCTGCAATCATTTCGTAAGTTTGAATGAATTAATGAAATGAATGAGTGAATGAAAAAAATGAATGAATGAATGAATGAATAAGTTTATTGGCCAAGTATATTCACATACAAGGAATTTGCCTTGGTGCTCCGCCCGCAAGTGGCAACATGACATACAGTAACAGTTAGGAATGACACATAAAACATTATGAACAAGGGGAGGGCGAATTGCTAAAACCTGATTCTGTGCCGTATAACTCTATGACAATCAAGGGACGAGTCCGTGCCCAAACCTAAGGAATGAAGCCAGGCAAGTGGGTGAACTGTTAGTGGGCAGGGGCTTTGGCGAGAATGACCATAACTCATTAAGTAGGTCTAGAAAACTGTCTAGAAAATTGTAGTAGGTGCATCACGTTCTCATGGGACGGGGTGAGCTGCCGGACGTCATCATCCACCTGCACATAATCCATAACATATCATATACTTATTAAAAGTCTGATCTTGTACGTGTGCATATGTGTGTGTATATGTGGTTGTCTTTACATCTTCGCAAAAACACTATGCGGTAACGATAACATTTTGACATATTCCAATGGACATATTTCTCCTCGAGGCCGGGATCACCTTATCTGAACATTTTATGCTTTATTTCTCGACTTACTCTCGAGTCATTACTGATTACAAGTCTAAAAAAGTCAAAAGACTGAAATTAAAACGACCAGCTTCAACTGATGACGTCACAATGGCCAGCCTCACTGAACATTTCATCCTATATTTGACATGTTACTCGCGATTAAAGCTTTAAAAATGCCAACTTTCTCAAGATTTTGACATATTCTGATTCACATTTTCCCCCTCTAGGCTGAGACCACCTTCACTGAAAATGTTATGCTTTAATTCTCGACATTACTGATTAAAGTTTAAAAAAAAATCAAAAGACTGAATTTAAAACGACCAGCTTCAACTGATGACATCACAATGGCTCGACAGGAAAACTCTGAACATATCAACTCACAGGAGGGGGAGGGCGAATTGCAACACTAAGGGCAACACTAAGGGCAATTGGCGGCAAGGGTAGGAAACGGGTGCGTTGAGAGAGCAAACCCAGCGGGTCTGCACTTGGTCTAGTAAACATATAAGATCGTTCAGGGTTCGGACACGCTATGGGCAGGAAACATGTTCCCGATGTTGGGGGAGTCCAGAACCAGGGGCCACAGTTTAAGAATAAGGGGTAAGCCATTTAGAATGGAGATGAGGATAAACATTTTCACACAGAGAGTTGTGAGTCTGTGGAATTCTCTGCCTCAGAAGGCAGTGCAGGCCAATTCTCTGGATGCTTTCAAGAGAGAGCTGGATAAAGCTCTTAAAGATAGTGGAGTCAGGGGATATGGGGAGAAGGCAGGAACGGGGTACTGATTGTGGATGATCAGCCATGATCACATTGAATGGTGGTGCTGGTTCGAAGGGCCGAATGGCCTACTCCTGCACCTATTGTCTATTGTACATATTGGCACAAATGTCATGGGTAGGAAAAGGAATGAGGTACTGCAATGTGAGTATATGGAGTTAGGTAAAAGGCTACAAATCAAGACGCTGTGGCTAGTGATCACTAGTTTGCTTCCAGTGCCACTTGCTGGTGAGGGTAGGACCAGGAAGATAGGGGAGATGGATGCGTTATTGAGAAGTCCATGCCGTGGGGGGGGGGGCAGAGATTCAGATTCTGAACCATTGGGATCCCTTGTGCGGCAGAGGTAACCTGTACAGGAGGGATGGGTTGCATCCATCTTGACTGGAGCAACACCAATATCCTGGCAGGCAGGTGTGCTAGTTCAGGTGAGTTTAACCTAGATTGGCCGGGGGGTGGGATCCCAAGGAAGGTGAGGGGCTGCAAGGCGGTATGGAGGGGGAGGAAATAAAGTTTAGTGGACAAAATAGGAAGGAGAAAGACAGGAATCAATGAAAGACTGTTAATTTGAATTGCACTCATTTTTATGTGAGAAGCAAGACGGGTAAAGCAGATGAACTCAGGGTGGGGAGAGTACGAGGAACCGGGACGTAGTAACCTTTACCTTCTTCTTGCGTATGGCGTGCACAGCCTAAAGTTGTAGGACAACTTGTTCTATTTGATCTTATTTGACGCCGGGTTGATTGCATTCGTCGAAACTGGGCGGACCACGGGAAGGTTGCAATCTCCCACCCCAAGTAACCTTTACCGAAACCTAGTTAAGAGAGGGACAGGTTCCATGGTACAGATGTTTCAGGAGAGATATAGGTGGGGGTAAAATAGGTGGAGGTGTTGCTTTATTCGTGAAGGTGGATGTCACGGCAGTAGTCTGAGATGACATTGCTGATGCTTGATCCAGTGAGGCTATGTGGGTGGAGCTGAGAAATAAGAATGGGACAATCACCTTTTTGGGGGTGCACTACAGCCTCCCAGATATTCAATGGGAGTTAGAAGAGCAAATATGTCAGGAGATTGTAGGCAGCTGCAGGACTCATAAGGTTAGCGTAGTAGGGGGATCGAGTACCAGAGGACATAGGTTTTTAGATGAGGGGTAAAGAATTAATAGGAACTTGAGGGGCTACTTTTTTTAATACAAAAGGTGGCAGATATAGAGCGAATTGCCGGAGGAGGTGGTTGAGGCAGGTCCTATTACAATGTTCAAGAAACATTTAGATAGGTACATGGATAGAATAGTTTTAGAGGGATGTGGGCCAAACACAGGCAGGTCGGTCTCGTGTAGATTGGACACATTGGTCAGTGTGGGCAGGTTGGGCTGAAGGGCCTATTTACACTCTGTGTGACTCTATGGCTCCATTAAAGGATGAGGAGAGTCCAGAAATTAACTGTCTGAATCTATATGGTTTTACATTATATGTACATTTATGAAAGGCATAGATCGGATAACAATCAGAACCGATTTCCCAGTTTTGAAATATCAAATATTAAAGGGGCATAGATTTAAGATAAGAGGGGCAAAGTTTGAAGTGCTGTGCTGGGCTAGTTTTGCTTTACACAAAGGGTGGTGGGTGCCTGGAACGAGCTGCCAGGGGTAATGGTGGAGGCAGATATGATAGTGGTATTTAAGAGACTTTTGGATAGCACCTGGATATAAAGGGAATGGAGGGATATGGATTACATGCACGTAGATTAGGGTTGGCCTTGGCATCATGTTACGCACAGATATTGTGGGCCGAAGGGCCTGTTCCTGTGCTGTACTATGTTCATGCATAGATTGCTCCTTTGGTCCCTAACCCTTTCCTTGGTTACCTCTTGCTCTTAGCATACTTATAAAAGTATTTTCTGGGATTTGTATAGTTGAGGGATTTTCCTCATTATTTCATGACTGCTTTACCTTCCTAATTCCTTTTTGAAGCATCTCACTACATTTACACTCCTCAAAGCCAACCCTTCCCTTTTTTGTGCTTCTTACCATATCCTTCCTATTTTTCCTCACCAAATCCTCTATTAGGCATGCAGGGTTCCCTGGACTTATCCTCCTTACTCTTCCCCCTTACTGGAACGTGTTAGCGTTTTAATTTTAAAGAAAATCTACTTCCTGAATGTAGATGTAAATGCAGTCTCTGTTTGCCAAGTCATGCCTAATAATATTGAAATCAACTTTCATCCTATTCAGCTGCATCATGACTTTCTGACCTAAATTCAATGCCTCGACCTGTAAAAGCCAAGCCAACCTATATGCCCTATTTATCTACTTGTGTTGACTGTCAGGGAGTAATTGACTTGGACCAGAAGATCCCTCTGTATAACAATGGTGTTAAGGGTCATGTCATTAATTGTATATTTGTATATATTTTCCCCTCACATTCCTCCTCCCAAAGTGCAACACCTCACTGTTGCTCGGATTAAACTCCATCTGCAATTTCTCACCCACTTCTGTCGCTGATCTGTATCCCACTGTATACTTTGGTAGCTTTCCTCGCAGTATACAACCCCAGTAATCTTGGTGTCATCTGTAAACATTATAACCAACCAGTCTACATTAAAGATGATAGACACAAAATGCTGGAGCAACTCAGCGGGACAGACAGCACCTCTGGAGAGAAGGAATGGGTGACGTTTCGGGTCGAGACCCTTCTTCATAGAAACATAGAAAATAGGTGCGGAGGAGGCCATTCGGCCCCTCGAGTCAGCACCGCCATTCATTGTGATCATGGCTGATCGTCCCTAATCAATAACCCGTCCCTGCCTTCTCCCCATATCCCTTGATTCCACTAGCCCCTAGAGCTCTATCTAACTCTCTATTAAATCCATCCAGTGACTTGGCCTCCACTGCCCGCTGTGGCAGGGATTTCCACAAATTAACAACTCTCTGGGTGAAAACGTTTTTTCTCACCTCAGTCTTAAATGGCCTCCCCTTTATTCTAAGATTGTGGCCCCTGGTTCTAGACTCGCCCAACATTGGGAACATTTTTCCTGCATCTAGCTTGTCCAGTCCTTTTATAATTTTATATGTTTCTATAAGATCCCCCCTCATTGCGGATGACACTAAGCTGGGGGGCAGTGTTCGCTGTGAGGAGGATGCTAGGAGACTGCAAGGTGACTTGGATAGGCTGGGTGAGTGGGCAAATGTTTGGCAGATGCAGTATAATGTGGATAAATGTGAGGTTATCCACTTTGGTGGCAAAAACAGGAAAGCAGACTATTATTTAAATGGTGGCCGATTAGGAAAAGGGGAGATGCAGCGAGACCTGGGTGTCATGGTACACCAGTCATTGAAAGTAGGCATGCAGGTGCAGCAGGCAGTGAAAAAAGCGAATGGTATGTTAGCTTTCATAGCAAAAGGATTTGAGTACAGGAGCAGGGAGGTTCTACTTCAGTTGTACAGGGTCTTGGTGAGACCACACCTGGAGTATTGCGTACAGTTTTGGTCTCCAAATCTGAGGAAGGACATTATTGCCATAGAGGGAGTGCAGAGAAGGTTCACCAGACTGATTCCTGGGATGTCAGGACTGTCTTATGAAGAAAGACTGGATAGACTCGGTTTATACTCTCTGGAATTTAGGAGATTGAGAGGGGATCTTATAGAAACTTACAAAATTCTTAAGGGGTTGGACAGGCTAGATGCAGGAAGATTGTTCCCGATGTTGGGGAAGTCCAGGACAAGGGGTCACAGCTTAAGGATAAGGGGGAAATCCTTTAAGACCGAGATGAGAAAGACTTTTTTCACACAGAGAGTGGTGAGTCTCTGGAACTCTCTGCCACAGAGGGTAGTTGAGGCCAGTTCATTGGCTATATTTAAGTTGGATGTGGCCCTTGTGGCTAAGGAGATCAGAGGGTATGGAGAGAAGGCAGGTACGGGATACTGAGTTGGATGATCAGCCATGATCATATTGAATGGCGGTGCAGGCTCGAAGGGCTGAATGGCCTACTCCTGCACCTAATTTCTATGTTTCTATGTTCTATACCTCTGAACTCTGGTGAATATAAGCCTAATCTTTTCAATCTTTCCTCATATGACAGTCCCGCCATCCCAGGGATCAATCTCATCTACATCTCGTCTTTAGTCTACATTAATTTACAAATCATTATATGTATCACAAACAACAGAGATCCCCGCACATATCCCTGAGGAACTCCACTGGTCAGAGTTTCCAGCCTGAATATTGGCCTTCCACCACAGCCATCAGTCTTCTATCAATAAACCAGCTAGTCAAGAGTCAAGAGTGTTTTATTGTCATATGTCCCAGATGGACAATGAAATTCTTACCTAAGAATCCGTACGACCAATGCACTGTTAATCCCATGTCTCTTTGGCTTTTGGGTCAGCCTACCATGGGTGACTTTATCAAATTCTTAACTAAAATCCATGTCGACAACATCTACCACTTTACCCTTCGTCACATCTTCAAAAAACTTGGTCAAGTTAGTAAAGACATGACCTGCCATGTACAAAGCCATGCTGACTGTCTGTAATGTTTTATTATTATTATTAATGTTTAGTGTTTTCTGAGTCATTCGTAACTGTCACTGTATGCCTTGTTGTTACTTGTGGGCAGACCACCAAGGCAAATTCCTTGTATGTGAATACTTGGCCAGTCATTGAAAGTAGGCATGCAGGTGCAGCAGGCAGTAAAGAAAGTGAATGGTATGTTAGCATTCATAGCAAAAGGATTTGAGTATAAGAGCAGGGAGGTTCTACTGCAGTTGTACATGGTCTTGGTGAGACCACACCTCGAGTATTGCGTACAGTTTTGGTCTCCTAATCTGAGGAAAGACATTCCTGCCATAGAGGGAGTACAGAGAAGGTTCACCAGACTGATTCCTGGGATGGCAGGTCTTCCATATGAAGAAAGACTGGATAGACTCGACTTGTACTCGCTGGAATTTAGAAGATCGAGGGGGGATCTTATAGAGACTTACAAAATTCTTAAGGGGTTGGACAGGCTAGATGCAGGAAGATTGTTCCCGTTGTTGGAGAAGAACAAGAGGTCACAGTTTAAGGGTAAGAGGGAAGTGTTTTAGGACCGAGATGAGAAAAACATTTTTCACACAGAGAGTGGTGAATCTGTGGAATTCTCTGCCACAGAATGTAGTTGAGGCCAGTTCATTGGCTATATTTAAGAGGGAGTTAGATGTGGCTAAAGGGATCAGGGGGTATGGAGAGAAGGCAGGTACAGGATACTGAGTTGGATGATCAGCCATGATCATATTGAATGGCGGTGTAGGCTCGAAGGTCCGAATGGCCTACTCCTGCACCTATTTTCTATGTTTCTATGTAACCTACAAGATCTCACTGTGGCTCAGCACTTCAACTCCCCCTCCCATTCCGAATCCAACCTTTCTGTCCTGGGCTTCCTCCATGGCCAGAGTGAGCACCACTGGAAATTGGAGGAGCAGCACCTCATATTCCGCATGGGCAGTTTGCACCCTAGCAATTTCCGGTAGCCTTTGCTCTCTCCTCCCCTTCTCAGCTCTCTCTCAGCCCTCGGGCTCCTCCTCTTCTTCTCCCCACCCTACATCAGTCTGAAGAAGGGTTTCGGCCCGAAACGTTGCCTATTTCCTTGGCTCCATAGATGCTATTTTACCTGCTGAGTTTCTCCAGCACTTTTGCCTGCCTTCGCTTTTCCAGCAGCTGCAGTTCCTTCTTAAACAATGAATTTCTAGGCCTTGGTGCTGAAGTTAACTTTAGCTCTGAGACGTTATCAGAACTACTTTAAATTAGGATTTGAAATAGCAGTTTACTTTCACACATTAGATCAATGATGCAGCAACAATTAACAGAGCCTGGTTGGAAAACCTTCATGTATTTCTGCACTCTGTCCATTTGCAAGAATTGATGATGCTTCATACTTTATTGCCACTTGTACCTAGCTAGGTGCAGTGAGATTCTTTGTGTTTGCACACAAAATACACTAAAGAGTCGCCACAATGGGGCCGGCAAAGTTACAAAAGTACTCCTCCCTACTTCGTCCCCCTCCCCACCCCCCGCATGTCCACCTATGTTCTTGGCGGGCCCCCCCATGCCGGGTCTCCCTTTAATCCCTGCAACGTGGCCCTTCCACCTCGACCCGACCTTGTCCCCGAGGCTCCGTTCTCAGCCCGACTCCGTTCCAGTCTCCAAACCGACCTCGTCCTTGGCCCAACTCGACCTCGGGGCTCCGGCCCGGACTTGGACCGCTCGCTCCGCGCCGGCTTCTCCGTAGGCCGCGGTGCCCTGCGAAGCGAGGCCTCCTCCGTCGTCTGACTGCACCAGGCGAGTAGGGTATGCTTCCCGGCAGTATCCCAGATCCCCGCTGCTCTCCGGAGTGTCCCTGCTCATCGGGAATGTTGATGCTCACCGGGACTGTCCCTGCTCATCGGAAGTTTCCCTGCTCACCGGGAGTGTCCCGGCCCTCTGTTCATCGGGCGTGTCCCAACCTGCTGTTCACCGGGAGTGTTGGCTGATGTCTGAGTTGATGGAGGAGTCCAGAACAAGTGGATTCAGTTGGCAAAATTGGATTGTAGTCTGGATTTAGGTACAGGGTGTGGATGCACCGGCATTATTCAGTGCCTTCTAGGAGTTAAGGAAGCTTGCAATGATGGATTGTTTCCACCTTTTTGTCCTTTTGCCAGAAAGATTTGCTGAAAGAAGTGGGCATCACAGACATGTATAACGGGAGTCCTTTCCCTGCAAATGTCCAAAGCATGAATGCTTATCTAGGGTGAGTATGACTTGTTAAACACAGTGCCTCCATTTCTTAATTGCTGTCGACAGCTCAACCCTTTCAGTTCAAAATGAGCTAAAATGATGTAATTCTGTCCAAAATTAAATTGATCTGTTGAGTCCCCGCGCCAACATTTTAAGAAATAATGATGCAAACTATATTCATTTAATCAAATTTATAAGCAATAGGAGCAGAATTAGGCCATCCAGCCCATCAAGTCTACTTCGCCATTCAATCATGGATGATCTCTCTTTCCCTCGCAACCCCATTCTCCTGCCTTCTCCCCATAACCCCTGACACCCGCACTGATCAAGATCCTGTCAATCTCTGCGTTAAAAATACCCACTGACTTGGTTTCCACAGACGTCTGTGGCAATTAATTCCACAGATTCACCACCCTCTGACTAAAGAAATTGCTCCTCATCTCCGTCCTAAAAGAACGTCCTTTGTTTCTGAGGCTATAACTACTAATCCTAGACGCCCACTAGTGGAAACATCCTCTCCTCATCCACTCTTTCCAAGCATTTCACTATTCTGTATGTTTCAATGAGGTCCTCCCTCATTCTTATAAACTCCAGCGAGTCTAGGCCCAGTGCCGACAAACGCTCATCATATGTCAACCCACTCATTCATGGGATCATTCTTGTAAACCTCCTTTGGACCCTCTCCAGAGCCAGCTGATCCATCCTCAGATATGATGCCCAAAATTGCTCGCAATATTCCAATTGCGGCCTTCCCAGCGCCTTATACAGCCTCAACATCACAATTTGGCAATAGCAAAGAAGATGTAGGCCAGACATTGTGATATTTTAAAGAAAAATAGATATCCTGGATTAATCAAAGGCTGTTTAAATCGTGCTACTTACTCTGCAAGGCAGTATTCCAGGTTTCTGGCCTGCAACTGTGTAGATGAATGAAGAATTGACATCAACCTTTGACAATTATCCCAACTTTTGAGACGTGTTGAACAGAGAGAGAATATTTGATTTTGGATGATAAGCCATGAGCACAGTGAATGGCTAGAAGGGCCGAATGGCCAACTCCTACACCTGTTCTCTATTGTCTATTTGATATTGCTATGACATGAATTCTAGATTGAATAGCAAATACTGTTTTCTGTAAAGAAATGTGAAATGCTACTCTCTGTGAAAGAAAATAAATCAGAAAAAGGAAATACTGTATGTCCCAATCAGTAATATTCTTAGAGTAAGATAGAAGTGTTCTTTTTTCATTCTTGAGATCAGGGCAATGCTCGCAAGCCCATCATTTCTTCAACATTTGTCATTGCGCCGGAGAAAGTTCTTCCAAAGTACAGCGTGGAAACCCAGTTCCCGCACTAACCAACATGTCCCATCTGCACTGGTACCATGTATATCACTCTAAACCTATCATATGTACCTGTCATCCGTGTACCTGTCTAAATGTTTATTAGGCGTTGTGATATTTCCTGACTTAACTACCTCCTCCGGCAGCTCTTTCCATATACATAACACCCTTTATGCAAAAAAAGTTGCCTCTCAGGATCTTATTAAACCTAATCCACATCACTTTAAACATATGTCCTCTGGTTCCCAATTCCCCTACTCTGGGTAAAAGACTCAATGCATTTACTGTATCTATTAGAGTCATAAACTAATACTGTGTGGAAACAGGCCGTTCAGCCCAACTTGCCCATACTTTCCCACACCCCCCAACTAGTCCCACCTGCCACCAATTAGTCTATATCCCTCCAAACCTGTCCTATCCATGTACCTGTCGAACTGCTTCTTAAATGTTGGGATAGTTTTTGCCTTAACTACCTCGTCTGGCAGCTTGTTCCATACATCCACCACCCTTTGTGTGAAAAGGTTACCTCCCAAAATTCCTATTAAATCTTTTCCCCTTCACCTTAAACCTATGTCCTCTGGTCCTCGATTCAATTCACCTACTCTGGTCAAGAGACTCTGTGCATCTACCTGATATATTCCTATCATGATCTTATACACCTCTATAAGATCAACCCTCATCCTCCTGCGCTCGAAGGAATAGAGTCCCAACTTACTTAACATCTTCCTATAGCTCACACCCTGTAGTCCTGACAACATCCACGTCAAATCTTCTCTATACCCTTTGCAGCTTGACAACATCTTTCGTATAACATGGTGCCCAGAACTGAACACAATACTCTAAATGCTGCCTCACCAACGCCTTATAAAAATGCAACAAGACCTCCCAACTTCTATACCCAATACTCTGGCTGATGAAGGCCAATGTTGCGAAAACCTTTTTGACCACCAGATCTACCGACTCGTCCTTCAAGGAACCATGCACCTGTACTCCTGGATCCCTCTGCTCTACAACACTACCCAGAGGCCTACCATTTACTGTGTAGGTCTTGCCCATGTTAGACCTCCCAAAATATAACACCTCATATTTTTTCTGTATTAAATTCCATCAACCATTCCTCAGCCCACTTGGCCCATTGATCCAGATCCTGCTGCAATTTTTCACAACCATTTTCGCTATCTGCCAAATCACCCACTTTTGTATCATCTGCAAATTTGCTAATCTGGCATTGTATGTTCTCATCCAAATCATTGATATAGACGATAAATAGTAATAGGCCCAGCACCGAACCCTGAGGCACACCAATAGTTACAGGCCTCTGGTCCGAGAAGCAACCTTCCTCCATCACCCTCTGCTTCCTTCCTTGAAGCCAATTTTCTATCCATTCAGCTATCTCTCCATGGATCCCATGCGAACTAACCTTCCAGAGCAGCCTACCATGCGGAACCTTGACGAATGCTTTGCTGAAATCCATATCTGCAACATCTACCGCTCTGCCCTCATTGACCTTTTTGGTCACACCTTCAAAAAACTCAATCACATTCGTGAGACACGACCTCCCACGTACAAAACGATGCTGCCTATCCCTAATCTGCCCTTGTCCGTCTAAATGCCTGTACATCCTATCCCTCAGAATACTCTATAGTAACTTTCCAACTATTCCAACCTATTCCTCTCATGATCTCATACACCTCTATAAGATCACCCCTCATCCTCCATGTCAATGTGCATTGGGGATGATCAGCCATGATCACATTGAATGGCGGTGCTGGCTCGAATGGCCTACTCCTGCACCTATTGTCTATTGTCAAGGAATAAAGGCCCAGCCTACTCAACATCTCCCTATAGTTCAGCCCTCGAGTCCTGGGAACATCTGCACAAATCTTGTCTGCATCCTTTCCAGTTTAACAACATTGTTCCTGTAACAGGGTGACAAAAACTGAACATAATACTCAAAATGTGGTGTCACCAAGGTCTAGTATATCTGTAGCATGACTTCCCACGTTTTATACTCAACATTCTGACTGGTGAAGGCCAGTGTCAAAAGCCGTCTTGGCCACCCTATCTATTTCTGACGCCACTTTCAAGAAACTGTGTACCTGCACCCCTAGATCTCTCTGTTCTACGACACTCCCTCGTGCCCTGTCATTTACTGTGTAGGTCCTGCCCTAGTTCGTAACATTCCCAAAATGTAACATTTTGCACTTCTCTGTATTAAACACCATTGTCCATTCCTCATCTCACCTTCCCAACCGATCAAGATCCTGCTGCAATCTTTGACAACCATCTTTGCTATCGACAATACCACCTACTTTTGTGTCATCTGACAACTTACTAATCATAGCTCGTACATTCTCATCCAAATCATTCATATAGATAGCAAACAGCAATGGGCCCAGCACCCAACCCTGAGGCACACCATTAGTCACAGGCCTCCAGTCTGAAAAACAGCCTTCCACCATCACTCTCTGCTTTCGTCCATAAAGCCAATTTTCTATCCAGTCAGCTGGCTCACCTTGGATCTAACCTTCCAGAGCAGCCTACCATGCGGAACCTTGTCACATACCTTGTTGAAATATATACAACGTCTAAAGCTTTGCAATACTCAACCCCTTAAAAAAAAAACTCAATCAGATTTGGACTCACAATCTCCCACGTACAAAACCATGCTGACTATCATTAATGACTAGGTGCTATAGGACTGAGCGCTTTGATCTAATCTGTTGGTTGTGAGATTGGTGAGCTCTGTGCATTGTATGCTGTTCTTGCCATTTAGTATGTAATGCAGTTTGCTGCTGACACCTTGCCATTTTGTAGGTATGTGTGGTGCTGTACCTGGCCAGTCCTTCTGCACTCATTTAATTCATGTTGATCCCTTGACTTGATAATAATCACCGAGTGATAGTTATTCCAGGCCACGAGATCACAGATTGTAACAGCATACATTTCTGCCGTGAATGATGATCCGCGTAATCTCATCCGTGTCCGGTTTTCAGTGGTCAGATCTGTTCTGTGCCTTTACCATCCAGCACATGTATAGTAGCACACAAGATGTGTGTCAGGGACACTGGTCGTCACACTCTCTTAAGAACTGCATTGGATTATGAGTCTGGATTCTGTGGGTTTGGAGGAGACTAGTTTAGTTTATTTTGAGATACAGCGTGGAAACAGGCCCTTTAGGCCCACGGGGTCCACGACCAGCGATCGCCGCACTATCCTACACCCACTAGGGACAATTTTTACATTTACCAAGCCAATTAACCTACAAACCTGTACGTCTTTGGAGTGTGGGAGGAAACTGAAGATCTCAGAGAAAACCCACGCAGGTCGCGGGGAGAACGTACAAACTCCGTACAGACAGCACCCGGAGTCGGGATCGAACCCAGGTCTCCGGCGCTGCATTCACTGTAAGGCAGCAACTCTACCGCTGCGCCACCGTGACCGCCCTAATGAGGCTATGGTTGGGAACGAAGGCGTGAATCTTCCACAGATGAGGAAAGAAGTGCTTGAAGGGACAGGTGGATGGTAGTTTGGGAACGTGTGTTCCTTCTGCCCTTTATTCTGGTCCGGAATTGCTCAATGCCAGCCACACTGAGGGGAAGTCTCCTGCGAGTACCATTACCTGAGCTCAGCATCCAAACATCCACAAAAGGAAGCATCGTCTGCTTACTCCAACTTGAACTCTGAGATTGAAGTAACATTCATTTTGAAGTGGGGGTGACATGGAGGTGAGGTTCAGCATTGCGCTGAACAAAATTGAAAAATACTATAGGAAAATGTTGCAGCCATGCTAGACACTAGTTTGCACTGAGATTGCCTCTATTATGAACCTGTTAGCCACATAGACTTTTCATCCTCTTGTGGAGGGTTCATGTCGTGCATAAGGTTATATGGCCATAAGGAATAAGAGTAGAATTAGGCCATTCAGCCCTTCAAGTCTACTCCGCCATTCAATCATGGCTGATCTATCTCTCCCTCCTAACCCCATTCTCCTGCCTTCTCCCCATAACCTCGGACACCTGCATGTTATAACAAAAACAAATAAAAGATGAAGAATTTTGCAGGCAGTTGAATATGAGGAGGGTGCTCTGTAATGCATCTCAATGGATGGACCCAAAAACTTTGTAGATATTAGAAAGGGCAATTTAAAGTTATTGGTATTGCATTTCTCTTGATATTATTGCGGGGGCAAACTCTTGTCTTGATATGGACAAATCCATGCTTTGATTTGGGGAGCAGCTCTTCAGCCAAGTCAGGTTATAGAGCCATAGAGTGATACAGTGTGGAAACAGGCCCTTCGGCACAACTTGCCCACACCAGCCAACATGTCTCAGCTACACTAGTCCCACTTGCCTGGGCATTGGTCCATATCCCTCCAAACCTGTCCTATCCATGTACCTGTCCAACTGTTTCTTAAATGATAGGATAGTCCCAGCCTCATCTACCTCCTCTGGCAGCTTGTTCCATACACCCACCAACCTTTGTGTGAAAACGTTACCCCTCAGGTTCCTATTAAAGCTTTTCCTCTTCACCTTGAACCTATGTCCTCTGGTTCTGGATTCCCCTACTCTGGGTAAAAGACTCTGGTGTATCTACCCGATCTATTCCTCTCATGATTTTGTACACTTCTATAAGTTCACTCCTCATCTTCCTGCGCCTCAAGGAATAGAGACCCAGCCTACTAAACCGATGGGCCAAATGGCCTAATTCTACTCCTATTCCTTATGACTGTATGGCCTACTCAACCGCTCCCTACAGCTCGCATCCTCTAGTCCTGGCAACATCCTCGTAAATCTTTTCTGAACCCTTTCAAGCTTGACACTATCTTTCCTATAACACGGTGCCCAGAACTGAATACAATATTCTAAATGCGGTCTCACCAACGTCTTATACAACGTTGGTGATTGCTTTTCCTGTGAAAGGCCGCATGAACCCCTCAGGATTTGTTTCCTTCCTTCAAGATGGTTATGATTACAGCCCCTCTGGTCCCCTGGAAAAACCTGTGCCATGCAGATGTAGACCATGAGGGTCTCAATTCATGACTGAAACTCCTAATCACCAAGGTTATGAACCTCAGCAAAGGTACAGTCTGCTCCCGAGGCCTTGTTTATTCATTGCCATTTCAACCTCATGTGGATGGAACAAACTTGACGTTAATGGTATTCAGATCAAGGACAGGGTGAGGAGTCTTAAGTGTTATTGCCTCATTCCGTGATAACTTAACTTCCATTCTTGGCTTTCATTAGTGCGGGCCTTGGATATTTGAGCTGCAGTGGGTTTAACAGCATTGAACACATACATTCTGGCTGTAAAAGAGCTTCCTGAGTTTCCATGGACTACATTCATTTTCTGCTGTAACTCGGTCTCCGGGTGCCTGCGAAAATATTCTCTTCCCTTTAAGTTTTGTGGAGTTGCCAATCTAAGAATTCCTTGCATTTGTAGTTAATTGACTCCTCAATCTTCTTATCATTGGTTCTATGTTACATTAAGGTGCAAGGTCATGGGGCACTTATTAATGCCAGGGAGAGAGCTGTGTAGATGGCAGACTAGCATGCTTCTTGACAGCAAGAAGACAGCAATCTTCTTCCGTTTTGCCTGTCATTTCATATTCTTGAGCTGTGACAGCAGAGCAGTGTATAGCTGTGTCATTGTTGCAACTGTCCACAAGGTTCTCCATGCCAAGCCTTGAAGTTCATACAGAAGAGTGAATTTTGCGTAATTTCTTTAAATGTGGCATAGCTGGTGCACAACGGCTACAAAACACGTTCAATAGAGTGAGGATTTGATTCAATACCAAGGGGACGGCAAGAGGTCTGGAAGATCAAGGTCTGCTGAATGACATTAATGCTGAAGCATTGGACACATTTGTAAGTGTTACTCGGTACAAATAAATTAATCACTGCAACTTATGCACAGAGGCACAAATGCACACAAAAACACTCGCACTCACAGTCACAATCACGCGCGTGCATGCAAATGCTTGTACGGATGCACACTAACACACGTGAGGTCAGCCATAGCGATCCCTGCCCACTATCTCTTCTTTGCTTCCCTTTGGTTCCACAAACCATTGCACTATCATGAACGTATACAGCACAGAAACATGTCCTTGCTGAATATCATCAGACACATTTCGAAACAGTGGGAAAGACTTTCTGGCATGTGGGAATATTCATCTATACTATTGCTAAAACTCTCATCTTGACCACTTCCGGTTTGCAATTTTTTAAAATTTATGCACAAACGCTAACCCATATCGCTAGGATTTTTTTGCCACCTTACTCGCCGTTCTCAGCTCCAAGCCACCAAGTTTTGTTCCGATCGGTGAAATGTTAGAAAAGTTATGAAGGTTTAAATAAATCGTGAGATCAGCAGATTGGTCTTCTCGCCTGTCAGTCACCATGAAGGTAACGCCCCTTCCGGCACCCGCGGAGAATAAAGCCCCGGAGGCAGGGCTTAGTCCATGAGCAGCGTGAGCCGGAAGCTGTTAAGTTGAACCGGAAGCCTCTGAGTGAAGTTGGAGTGGGACCGGGAGCTACTGTGTCAGGCCGAAAGTGCGGAGTGAGCAGAGTGCGAGCTGCACCTGCTGGGACCACCCCCCCTTCCCACAACCCCCTTCCCCCTCCCCCCCATACCCCCCCCCCTTCCACACCCCCCCTCTTCCATGCTGCAAATACTCAGCAAGTCAGACTGCATCAGAGTAGAGCGAAACAAATGTTTCAAGCTGATGACCTTACATCATAAGGGTTGTTGATTACTATAAGAGAGGCAGATAAACATCTGCCTCATCTGGAAGGGCTGTTTTGACCCCTGGATGGATGTGAGGGGCGGTAAAGGGATGTGTTACACCTCCTACAGTTGCAAGGGAAGGTGTCAAGGGTAGGATGGGTAGGGGAGGATGAGTAGACCAGGGAGTCTTGAGGAGAATGGTCCCTTCAGAAAGCAGAAAGGGGGGAAGAGAAGGTGTAACTGGTGGTGCTATGGTTGGAGCTGGCAGCAATAGCAGAGGATGATATATCGGATAGTGAGGCTGGAGGGACCCATGCAGGGACCATGCAGGTGGAATCACGTTGGAGCTGGCCAAAGCAGCGGAGGATGATATATCGGATGATGTATACTAGAGGGGTAAAAGGTGAGGGCCAGAGGACATCCATTGCTGTTCTGTCTATGGATGGGGTAGGTGAGGAGGGGGTTAGAGACACATGGCAAATGGATGAATATGTTCGAGGGCTTCACCAACTAAGGCAGAAGGCAAGCTACACTTCCAAAAGGAGGACATTTCCAAAGCTCCAGAGCAGAAGGCCTCATCTCGAGAATAGACATGGCAATGGCAGTGGAACTGAGCAAGTGGGATTGCATCCTCACGAAATGCATTGTGGGAGGAGATAGATTTGAGGGAGCCAGTGGGTTTTCAGCTGTCGATGGCAACTCTGTCCTTTGCGAGGGAGACTGAGTGATTCAGGAAAGGAAGTGGTAGAAATAATTCAGGTGAATTTTGCGGCACAGGGAAACTTGGTGGAGTGCAGGAAGCAGCAACAATGTAGTTGTAGATATAATTTAAACTTTAGAGATACAGCGCATAAACAGGCCACTCGGCCCACCGATCCCGGACTGACCAGCGATCACCCCATACACTCTGGCTGATGAAGAATTCGAGGACGGGTGGGGGGTGATGCCTGGAAGGACATAGCCAACAGAAGGACAGGCATAGCTAGGAGCTGTGCATGTGCCCTTGTTTACTACTTTAATCTGTAGAAAGTGAAAGAAATTAAAATAGGTGGTGAGAGGTTTCGTTATTTAACCCAGTGGCATCAACAGTGAATTTTCTAGTTTCAGATAACCCATATCGCCAGTGCACTCCTTTCAAACAAACTTTTCCCCTTGTCCTTAAACCTATGTCCTCGATTTACCTCTGTACTGGCAATCTTTGCTGTTAATGCTCAGGCCTGGTGCGAGGTTTAGTTTAGTTTAATTTCGCGTTATTGCGCGGAAACAGGCCCTTCGGCCCACCGGGTCCGCACCGACCAGTGATCCCCACATACATGCGCTATCCCACACACACACTAGGGACAATTTTTACATTTATACCAGGCCAATTAACCTGCAACCCTGTACGTCTTTGGAGTGTGGGAGGAAACCGAAGATCTCGGAGAAAACCCACGCAGGTCACGGGGAGAACGTACAAACTCCGTACAGACAGCACCGATAGTCGGGATCGAACTCGGGTCTGCAAGCGCTGTAAGGCAGCAACTCTACCGGTCTCAGCTTGAAACATCAACTTACAGAGATGCTTCCTGACTCACCATGTTCTTCCAACATTCTGTTTCTGCTTGAAGATGTTTTTGTTTGAAGGGTGGATATAGTCTTACATATAATTATTTTGAATAATAACCCTGTCGCACATGTTTATGGACTTCCGGTACAATTTGCAGTCTGTTTGACCATGTTTTTTTGCTTACATTTTAGCTGAAACAGCAAAACCATAATGACTCCACTTCAAGCGTTTTTTTGAAACTTGGGAATGGTTGTAAAATTGTTAGAATAAAACGATAATATGTAAACTGTAATAATGCCTTTAAACATTCATCCATATTAAACAGTACTTGGAATAATGAATAATTAACATAGTAAAGTGGAGCAGAGGAACAGGCCTTTGGGTCCACAATGTCTGCGCTGAACCTAAGCTACTGCTGATGCCAAGCTAAGCTAATCCCATCTGCCTGCAAATGATCCACACCCCTTCATTCCCTGCACATCTATTATTTATTCAATTTAGCTCATAAAGTCATGTGGTCATAAGTGACAGGAGCAGAAATAGGACATTCGGCCCATCAAGTCTACTCCACCATTCAATCATGGCTGATCTAGTTCTTCCTCTTCACCCCATCCTCCTGCCTTCCCCCCATAATGCCTGGCACCTGTCTTTCTCTTTGTATAGAGCCCGACCGATCAGCAGAGCTCTGGATCTTGGTGCTGATGTAGTGGTGACTGGAAGATGCGTCGACAGTGCTATCGTTCTGGGACCTCTAATTCATTCTGTAAGAAACTCTCTACGTTAACTATCATCCAAGCTTTTTTGAGAGAGCAAAATTGTGCATTTTCCAAATGGAATTGTTAACGGTCCATTGAAGAAAGTATGTGTAAATAGGAAAATTGCATGCATAAATTAACCATGTTTTCCAACAGATGTAAAATGTGTACACTTTTAAAGTGCAGACTTAGAAATTGTCAATTTGACGTTATTGAAGGCTACTCCCAACAGAAACACTGTGGCTTAAACATGCCACTAAAGCAAATGAAGGGCTCGAAAAGTTATTGTGTGCAGCACCTTTCATGATGTCAGATTGTCAACCTACAAAGTGTATATGAAGTGGAATTACTGCCATACTGCAACAAATGTGACAGCTGATTTGCACACAGCCAGTTGAAACATATATCAGATCATAAGGGACAGGAGCAGAATTAGACCATTCAGCCCATCAAGTCTACTCCGCCATTCAATTATGGCTGATCTATTTCTCCCTCCTAACCCCATTCTCCCTCCATAACCCCAGACACCCGTACTAATCAATAATCCATCTATCTCTGCCTTAAAAATATCCATTAACTTGGTCGCCACAGCCTTTTATGGCAAAGAATTCCACAGATTCACCACCGACTAAAAAAAATCCTCCCCATCTCCTTCCTAAGGAACGTCCTTGAATTCTGAGGCCATGACCTCTAGTCCTAGACTCTCCTAGTGGAAACATCCTCTCCACATCCATTCTATCCAAGCCTTTCACTATTCGGTAAGTTTCAATGAGGTCCCCATATATATGTAAATGATCTTGCCAGTGCCGTATTATTATACGTAATTGAACACCTTAGTGAAGTTGTGCCTGTGGAGGCACAGCTCTTGAGAGAGTTAAAGATTTGCTCAACGAGGCTATAATCTTTGCACACATGCCTCCTCCCTAGGATTACCAACTTTGCCTTTGTTACTTGGGTCACCTATCATTAAACTCCTACGCAGAAAACTGCTCCCACGGTAAGGCCGATGAGGCACCGTGAAAAATACATCAATCATGTATTAATTTTTTAAGTAAGCTTGAACTTATAGAATGAAGTGACTAAGAAGATTTGGAAAGTTTCTAAAGGACCTGTCCCACTTTCCCGAGTGGCTCACAAATTCTCCCGAGTTTCCCCCTTTATTCAAATCGGAGAATGTCCGTAGCAAGTCCGTAGGAGGCCGTAGATATATCGTAGCGGCTCGTTATGCCAGCGGTAGGTACTCGGGGCATCAATTTAAGTCGGGACGTATTTTCCAGCATGACAAAAAAGTCCACGAGTAAAAAGATAGTCGGGAGGAGGAGTTCGTAGATCACAAAAATCCGATATTTTTTTCTTATGGTCCTTTCAACTCGGCAGAGGACTCGGGAAAGTGGGACAGGCCCTGAAGTCTGCCCAGGAAAGGTCAAAGCTGACTGCTGCGTGTTGTATTATTAAATGAGGTGTCCTTTAAATGTCGTTCCAATGGAACCCACTATACATGGGGGAATTGCTTTAACAGTGACTAACAAATGACAGTAATTTAGGCAACCTGAAACCTCCAATTTGTGTGGGCAAAACTGGAACTGGATGCAAGGTTATTGAATCTAAATGTGTGTCTGATGGGGTTAAACAATGTTCGATGCATTACCATGGATCCTGGTAGGAAATGCACTGTCAAATGTAACCATCGATGCATCACAATCCAGAAGTGATTGTAATTACAATCAAGTCAAGTCGTCAAGAGAGTTTGTTGTCATGTGTCCCAGATAGGACAATGAAATTCCTGCTTGCTGCAGCACGACAGAATATTGTAAGCAAAAATACAGAACAGTTCAGTTCAATATACACAAAAATAAGCAGATAATGTGCAATAGGCTGTTACAGTTCAGAGTCTGTTTGTTGTCGAGTTTAGTAGCCTGATGGCTGTGGGGAAGAATCTGTTCCTGAACCTGGATGTAACAGATTTCAGGCTCCTGTAGATTCTGCCCAATGGTAGTGGAGAGATGAGTGCGTTGCCAGGATGGTGTAGGTCCTTGATGATGTTGGCTGCCTTTTTGAGGCAATCAACTCCAAATAATACAATTTTTCATCATGTAATAGATAAACAAAATCTCATTTATTGATGTTAAAGAAGGAACTGCAGATGCTGGAGAATCGAGGGTACACAAAAGGCTGGAGAAACTCAGCAGGTGCAGCAGCATCTAAGGAGCGAAGGAGATAGGCGATGTCTCGGGTCGAGACGTCGCCTATCTCCTTCGCTCCTTAGATGCTGCTGCACCCACTGAGTTTCTCCAGCCTTTTGTGTACCCTCATTTATTGGTATTAGTTTTTGGGGAATTTTAGTGATGGGCGACAAACCCGTTCTCCTTGAGCAACGATTGATCAGTCACTCTCCTCCACTTGGAATTTCAAGTTTCAGATTTTCACCACTTAATTTCAATCTGACAATTGGAAAATAACCTACCTCTCCGTCATAGAGTTATGCAGCATTGGAAACAGATCCGTCAGCCAAGCTCATCCATGCTAACCAAGATGCCCCATCTAAGCTAGTCCCATTTGGGGCATAGCCCTCTAAAGCATTCCTATTCATGTACCTGTCCAGGTGTCTTTTATATGCCTCAACTATCTCCTCCGCCAATTCATTCCATACACCCACCACCCTCTAAGTGAAATAGTTGTCCCTCAGGTTCCTATTAGATCTTTCCCTCTCACCATAAACCTATGCCCTCTGGTTCTTGATTCCCCTACTCTGGGTAAAAGTCGCAGTGCGTTCGCCCTATCAATTCCCCTCATGATTTTGTGCACCTCTAAATGATCACCCCTTAGCTCCAAAGAATAAGGTCATAGGATGACCAATCTCCATGTAGGTCAGGCCTCCGAGTCCTGGCAACATCTTTGACTGGTGTGTGCACTGAAATGTCATACTTGGCCCTTAAATGCTCAACAAGAATTGAAAGGTTTTGTTACGAAGAGTTGGCAAAAATTGGTGAGCAGGTTGTGCCTATCTTCAGAAGCAGAATTTTGTGAAAAAGTTAGATATTATTCAAGGCTCGATGCAACTTATCACCTGGTAAATGATGTATGGATATTAAATGTTGATGTAAAAAGTTGCATGTCAAATTAGTTTTCTTTCATCTTTGTTAGCTTGTTGTTCTTCATTTTGTTTCCATTTATTTACTTTTCTTAACATCCTAATTTAGTATTTTATTGCAGTTTGGCTGGAAACAAAATGAGTTTGACCTGTTGGCTGCAGGGAGGTAAAACTTTTCTTTATCTTTTATATAAAGACTTCATGCTTCTGTGATGTTTCCTTCTGACATATTACTATCCACCTTCCTTTCCCAAAGCTTTTTGCTTGAGATATTATTTATTTTCATAATGAATTGCAATTTATTCACTCTCATTGGAATGTAATTTGCACATGAGACCTTTTATTGTATTACGATTTCTGTGAATGGATTAGAGATGTTTTAAAGAATGTATAGAATCATACATAGAGTCTTACAGTGTTGAAACAGGCCCTTCCGCCCAACTTACCCACACCGGCCAACATGTCCCATCTACACTAGTCCAACCTCCTTCATCCCTCCAAACCTGCCCTATCCATATACCTGTCTAAATGTTGCTTAAATGTTGCGATACTACCTCCCTCAACTACCTCCTCTGGCAGCTCGTTCCATACACCCACCACCCTTTGCGTGAAAAGGTTACCCCTCACATTATTAAATCTTTATCCCCCTCACCTTAAACCCATGTTCTCTGGTTTTCGACTCCCCTACTCTGGGCAAGAGACTCTGTGCTTCTACCCAATCTATTCCTCTCATGATTTTGTACACTTCTGTGACATCACCCCTCATCCTCCTGCGCTCCGAGGAATAGAGTCCCAGTCTGCTAAACCTTTACCTATAACCCAGGCCCTCGAGTCCTGGAAACAACCTTGTAAATCTTCTCTGCACCCTTTCCAATTTGACATCTTTCCTGTAACCCAGTGCCCAAAACTGAACACAATACTCCAAATGCAGCCTCACCCACGTCTTACACAACTGCAACATGACCTCCCAACTTCTATACTCAATGCTCTGACTGATGAAGGCCAACGTACCAAAAGCCTTTTTGACCACTTTATCTACCTGTGATGCCACTTTCAACAAACTGAATATACTTAATACAAATATATTATGCACGTTTTTCTAATCATCAACCCCGATTGAAGCATAAGAAACTTAAAATGTTTGCATGATCTTATGATATGGAGGTGTTCATTTCGAAACGATTCAATAGAACTGTATTTATCCCAGAAGGGAAATTGATCTGCCAACAGTTATAAAACACAAGTGTCATAAGATAAATGGTTTATCAAAAAATAATATATATAATCATGTAAACAGTTTTAATTTTTATATAATCAATATTTTATATAATTTATATGTATAATCATGTTAAAATATTTCAATAAATGTATACGTTGAAGCGATCATTATTAATCTCTTAATTAAACAGATAACGCTTTGACACAAGTTAAAAATTCTTAACACTTACTACAATGCTTCTTCCCGTACCTTTGTGTGTTATAACCTTTTAAAGTTATTACTAATATGTGAGACATCTGAACCAAGTAATTGGTTTTGACTTGGACATGTCGAAGTCACTATTTAACCCATCTCTATCGCCAGCTATCTACCTGGTTCCCTCACCTAGCCCCTCCTTGTCCCATCAATGGGTAGACAATGATTGAGGGTGACATTTCTAAAAATGAAAAAATCAGGAGTTCCATCCTCAAGTTATTATGTAAAACTTGCTGCCATTTCGGCAATGGCCAGTAATGCGTTCTGGAGAGGCAAGGTGATTTTTTAAAACAACATATACAATGAGGGGAGTGTATGGGACAGTGGGATAACATGGAAATAATGTGAACAGGTAATCAATGGTCAGCAGGTTGTGGCATCACAGGTAGATAAGTGGCCGAATAGCCTCCTTCCACGTTGTGAATTACTAGGCAATATATTACAGTGTGGTTGGGATTATAATCTGGGTACAAAAACAGCATTTTAGGTCATCATGATGATTCAATAGGAGTGTGGGATTCCTTCGATCATCTCCTCATGCAACATCTCGACACTCATGATCACAATCTTTACTCTCTGTTTATGCAGCTAAATAAATGCATTTAGATGGACAAGGGCTGATTAGGGATAGTCAGTATGGGTTTTGTACGTGCAAAGTCATGTCTCATGAATCTGATTGAGTTTTTCGAGGATGGGCCAAAAAGGATGATTAAGGCAGAGCTGCAGTTGTTGTACACGTTGAATTCAGTTAAGGGCCTGTCCCAGCAGCATGCAACTCCATGCGATGAGCGCGACCTAACGTAGTCGCTTGAGCCGTCCGGCGTCGCGGGGCCGGTCCCACTTCGATCGCCGGAGCCGTGCGGAATTGTGTGAAGTGGGTCCCGACATCACGCGGGGCTCTGAAAAACTGACCATGTTCAAAAATTCCACGCGGCAACGGCTTGTCGGCTCGCAGTCGCCTCGACGCATTACACACCACCTTGACGTCGTGCCTCCGTGACCCTCTCTGTAGGTGCCTCCGTGACCCTCTCTGTGTGTGCCTCCGTGCCCCTCTCTGTGTGTCCCTCTCTGTCCTGGCGAACTTACCTTTAAGACTTCGCTCCAAGTTCGCCTCACTTTGCGCCGCGTTGCGCCACTCACCCGACCTCCGCGCGGCCCCCGCTGCCGGTTTGGTCGCGCTCTGCGCATGCAGGCGCATGCTGTTGGGAACGGCCCTGTACAGGGATCACCCGACCTCCGCGCGGCCCCCGCTTCTAGTTTGATCGCGCTCACCTCATGGATTCGGACGCTGGTAGGACAGGCCCTTAAGGCATTCGACAAGGCTGCTGGAAGGTTAAATCCCATGGAGTTTTTCACACAGAGAGTTGTGAGTGTGTGGAATTCCCTGCCTCAGAGGGCGGTGGAGGCTGGTTCTCTGGATGCTTTCAAGAGAGAGTTAGATAGAGCTCTTAGGGGTAGCGGAATTAAGGGATATGGAGAGAAGGCAGGAACGGGGTCGTGAGTGTGGATAATCACATTGAATGGCGGTGCTGGCTCAAAGGGCCGAATGGCCTACTCCTGCACCTATTGTCTATTGAATTCAAGGAAAGATAGTTGAAGGGATAGAAAATTGTCTTCGAGGAAGGAAGCAGAGGGTGATCGTGGAAGGTTGCTTTTCGGACTAGAGGCCTGTGACCTGTGGTGTGCCTCAGGATTTAGTGCTGGGCCCCATAACTGTTAGTCATCCATATCAATGACTTGGATGAGAACATACACGACAAAATTAGCAAGTTTGCAGATGACACAAAAGTGGGTGGTATTGTATATAGAGAAGATGGTTATCAAAAGGTGCAGCAGGGGTCTTGATTGTCTGGGCAGGTGGGCTGAGGAATGGTTGATGGAATTTATTACCGAGAAATGTGAGGTATTGCATTTTAAGAGCACAAACATGAGCAGGACCTACACAGTGAACGATGTACTGTTGCTCTGGAGAGTGTTGTAGAACAGAGGGATGGAGGAGTATAGGTACATAGTTTGTCCAAAGTGGCGTCACAGGAAGATTGGGTCAAAAAGGCTTTTGGCACATTGCCCGTCACCAGTCACACATTGTCCTTCATCACTTAGTTGCAGTTGTATAAGACGTTGGTGAGGTCACTTTTAGAGTATCGTGTTCAGTTTTGGGCACCGTGTTATAGGAAAGATGGAAAGAGTGCAGAGAAGATTTACGAGGATGTTGCCTGGGCTCGAGGGCCTGAGCCTAAAGGGCCTGTCCCACTTTCACGACCTAATTCACAACCTTTTTTACTCGTGGACATTTTTCATCGTGCTAGAAAAACGCCCCGAGTACCTACGACCAGCATCACGACCTACCTACGACCGACCTACGACCTCGTGACGACCATGCTGCGAGTATGAGTCAAGGGCAAACTCGGCAGAGGTCGTGAATTAGGTCGTCTAAGTGGTACACGTCCTTTAGGGAGAGGTAGAGCAGGCCAGGACTCTATTCCTTGCAGTGCAGGAGAATGAGGGGTGATCTTGTGTACAAAATCATGAGAGGAGTAGGTCGGGTAGACGTACAGAGCCTCTTGCCCAGAGTAAGGGAATGGAGAAACAGAGGGCATTTGTTTAATGTTGGGGGGGGGGGGGTGGTGGGGATTTAGTAGGAGCCTGAGGGGTAACTTCTTCCCCTGGGGGTGGAGGATGTATGGAACGTGCTGCCGCAACGTTTAAGAAACATTCAGACAGGTACATGGATAGGACTGGTTTGGAGGGATATGAGCCAAATCTAGGCAGGTGGGATTAGTGTAGATGGAGCTGGAGTTTCCATGCTGTACCACTCTCTATGATGGCGTAATTGTCCCACGGTCCTCCCAGCTTCTTCCCAAGCACAAGCTATTGCTCCCTCCGGACCTCTGTTGGACCACCACAACCCACCAATAGTTCTCCCAAATATAGACACAAAATGCTGGAGTAACTCAGCGGGACAGCCAGCATCTGTGGAGAGAAGGAATGGGTGACGTTTCGGGTCGAGACCCTTCTTCAGACTGAGTCCCGCTGAGTTACTCCAGCATTTTGTGTCTATCTTCGGTTTAAACCAGCATCCGCAGTTCCTTCCTACACGCAATGTCTCCCCAATATTGGGAATGTCCGCAAGGATCTCCTGCTGTTATCTCTTGGTTTTGGTTTTCCCTGTCACTGCGGCTGGATGGCAGCAGGGAATGTCCATGATTTCCTGCCCATGAATTTAGCAGCACACCAGGTTCCGTGTTTGTTGTGTTTCCCCTCCCCTAAGGCCACGCTCCTTTCATATACATAACTGTACTTCTATTGTCTGAAGAAGGGTCTCCACCCAAAACGTCACCCATTCATTCTCTCCAGAGATGCTGCCAGACCCGCTGAGTTACTCCAGCATTTTGTGTCTACCCACTCTACTTCTAATCTTATGTATGTAGGAAGGAACTGCAGATGCTGGTTTATACTAAAGATAGACACACAATGCTGGAGTAACTCAGCGGGACAGGCAGCATCTCTGGAGAGAAGGACTAGGTGATGTTTCAGGTCGGGTCGGGTCTGGTCTGCAGAAGGGTTCCGACCCGAAACGTCACCTATTCCTTCTGTCCAGAGACGCTGCCTGAGCCACTGAGTTACTCCATCATTTTGTTTCTATCTACTATTCTTGTTGCTTCTCTATTGTCAATAGACAATAGACAATAAGTGTAGGCCATTTGGCCCTTCGAGCCAGCACCGCCATTCAATGCGATCATGGCTGATCATCCACAATCAGTACCCATCATTGTCCACATCATTCTTAATGATTTCTTCTCATGAGATTCCCGGATTATGTCCCTTTTAAGTGGAATTTGTCACTGTGTCGCAAGAACAAGGATTACAAATCAATATCACACCAGATCTTGAAGCTAATAGAGCGTGAAGGTTTCCCAATCTGCGTTTGAATTAACATCAGTCCCAGAGGCAACAGAAAGCAATCGCGCTCATTACTTTGCTGATTTCACTGGATTATGTATTTTGCATGCATGTGTTTCCGACTCGTTTCTAAACTTCCTGAATACATTTTAAGAATGAAGAATGCATTTTCCCTTTGGCATCTAGTCTTGCAGGTCATCTGATCGAGTGTGGCGCCCAGTGTACTGGTGGAATATTTACTGACTGGCACAAAGTTCCTGACTGGTATTAAACCAACTTTTACAAGTCTACTTTTTTATTCCAAGAATATTTGTATTATATAAATAAATATGATGTTACAATGTAGTACTTTTAAAAGACATTTAGACAGATGTGTGCATACAAAGAGTTTGGAGGGCTATGTGTTGCAGTACTGTTCACATGCCTATTAAATGTGTTTTAGCCTCATAGAAAATAGGTGCCGGAGGAGGCCATTTGGCCCGTCGAGCCAGCACCACCATTCATTGTGATCATGGCTGATCGTCCACAATCAGTAACCCGTGCGTGCCTGCCTTCTCCTCATATCCTCAAGACTTTTGCCTTCCACCACAGTGAGGAGGTGCTTGGTGAACTCACTGTGGTGGATGTTAAATTATGTGTTTATTGTGTGTTTTGTTTTAATTTATTACATGTTATGACTGCAAGGTAACAAATTTCGTTCAGATCGAAAGGTCTGAATGACAATAAAGGAATCTGAATCTGAATCTGAATCTGAATCTGAATATCCCTTGATTCCGCCAGCCCCTAGAGCTCTCATAGTGTCATACAGCATGGAAACAGGCCCTTCGGTCCAACTTGCCCATGCTGACCAACACGCCCCATCTACACCAGTCCCACCTGCCTGCGTTTGGCCTGTATCCTTCTAAACCTACCCTATCTATGTACCTGAGCAAATGTTTTTTAAAAGTGGTGATAGTACCTACCTCAACTACCTCCTCTGGCAGCTCGTACCGTTTATCTTCTTAGGGTAGGGTAAGGAGGCTCAGCACTTCAACTCTTCCTCCCATTCCGAATCCAACCTTTTTGTCCTGGGCCTCATCCATGGCCAGAGTGAGTCCCACCGTAAATTGGAGGAGCAGCACCTCATATTTTGCTTGGGCAGTTTACACCCCAGCGGTACGAACAATTATTTCTCCAATTTCAGGTAGTCCTTGCTTTCTCCCTCCTTCCCCTCCCCTTCCCAGCTCCCCCACAGCCTACTGTCTCCACCTCTTCCTTTATTCTTCCCACGCCCTCCCCCACCCCCACATCAGTCTGAAGAAGGGTCTCTACCCGAAACGTCACCTAGTCCTTCGCTGCATAGACGCTGCCTCACCCGCTGGGTTTCTCCAGCATTTGTGTCTAACTGCTTCCTATAATTTAGGTCCTTGAGTCTTGAGTCCTTGTAAATCTTCTCTACACTCGTTCCAACTTAATGGCATCTTTCCTATCGTGATGAAAACCAAACATAATACTCCAAATGTGACCATGCTAACATGATGTCCCATCTTCTATACTCAACTATAGACACAAAATGCTGGAGCGTCTTCTTCAGACTGAAGTATGTCTCCCATTCCTTCTCTCCAGAGATGCTGCTTGTCCCACTTACTCCAGCATTTTGTGCCTATCTTTGGTTTAAACCAGCATCTGCAGTTCCTTCCTACACATTTCTATACTCAATTCCCTATCTAATGAAGGCAAAAATGCCAAAAGCCTTCCTAACTCTCTTGCCAAAAGCCTACCTAACTCTCTCGCCACTTTAAGATAATTATGCACGTAATCCTAGATCGCTCTCCCCAACTCTTCTTACCGTGCGCTGCCTTGGTTTTACGTCCCAAATTGCAACAGCTGCGAATTAAACTTTAGCCATTCTTTGGCCTAATTGCCCAGCTGATCAAAATTATGTAATTCCTGAAAACCATCATCACTCTATACAGTCTGATATCTCGTGAGGTAGTGTCAATTGATGCAATTGTGGCCGTTCCTTCTCCTTTCTTAACTTCATCTTTATTTCAGGATTTAAAATCCACTGCAAGCCCATAGACTTCCACAGCAAGCTTGAGTATACTTCCTCCCATAAGCTATCTTTCCCATCTCTCACTTTTCTCTGTGTCCATTGCATTTGCTCTGATTATGTCTGATTATGCAGATTATGCACAATCTGATGCAGCCTCTGTCCACAGTCTGTTTGTTTTTTTCTATCTTTTTTTAATTTTAGTTTGTCTAAACAGTTTGTTTTGGGGATTCTTTAGTTTTTCTATGTGGGGGAGGGGGGCAGGGTAAGGGGGAAACCGTTTCCCAGTCGCTTCCTGGCGAGGATGCGACTATTTCTCCGAGTCGGGTCCTCGCCTCCCCTCCTCGCTGCCTACCACTGGATCGGAGCGGCCTTTCCTACCGGAGACCGTGGACCGGACCAGAGCTTCGGAAGCAGTGGCGCGGCACTAGATTTATCGCGGAGTGGGCGACCTAGATCGCCGTTTGGCGTTCTGGAGTGTTGGGCCGCTGCTCCAACATCGCGGGGCTGTGGTTCGCGGACCTCCCAACGCGGGCAGCGCTGACTCCGACATTGCGGAGTCCTGGGGCCCTTTGCCGAGGGCCTCCAGCGTGAATCTCCGCCCGGCGCGGCCTGGGGACGTCAGGAGCCGCGGACTCCGGTGGGAGGCGGCCCTTTCGGAGGTCCAAGCCGCTGAGGTTGGCCTCCCGTTCCGACGCCGGAGTTCCAACATCACGGCAAGCGGGCCTGAGCGGCGGGTTGCCCGTAGCGGCGACTGCGGAGGGCTCCGGAGGCCCCGACCACGGGTGAACATCAGGCACATCAGAGGAAGACCACTGACTTTGGTGCCTTCCCTCACAGTGGGAAACTTTTCGATTCTGCTGTGTGGGGATGTTTTATGTTGTACTCTATTTTTGTGTTGTGTTCTTTATTTTACTGTATGGCTGTATGCAAAAACAAATTTCAGACCTCGGTCTGACAATAAAGTGCCATCGTATGGTATCGTATGTCACCCAATACAAAGTTGATTCTAATATGCCTTCTATTTCGTCATGTTGGGTTTTCCGTTCGACATAGTTGACAGGGACATTAACTGTGTTCAATTTCTCGCAACTTCTGCTCTCATTCCCTCCCCATCTATACAAAGCAAAATTAGTTCCCATTGTCATCACCTTCCACTCACTCAATGGATTATCTTTAGTAATTTCTGACAACTCCAAGGTGATATCACCATCAGATATGTCCTACATATCTTCATCAGTCTGATGAAGGGTCTCGACCCGAAACATCGCCCATTCCTTCTCTCCTGAGATGCTGCCTCACCTACTGAGTTACTCCAGCATTTTGTGTCTACATCATCCCTTCACAACCAAACCACCCCCTCCCCAGGTATCTTCCCCTGCAACCACAGAAGATACAACACCTGTCGCTATACCTCCTCCCTCGACTCTGTCCAGGGACCCCGACAGCCCTTTCAGGTGAGGCAGAGGTTCACTTGCACCTCCTCCAACCTCATCTACTGTATCCGTTGTTCAAGATGTGGACTCTTATACATCGGCGAGACCAAGCGTAGTCTGGGCGATCGTTTTGCTGAACACCTTCGCTCAGCCCGCCTAAACCAATCTGATCTCCCGGTTGCTGAACACTTTAATTCCCCTAACCATTCCCACACAGATCTTTCTGGCCTCAGTCTCCTCCATTGTCAGAGTGAGGCTAATTGTAAATTGGAGGAACAGCATCTCCTATTTCGCTTGGGCAGCTTACAGCCCAGTGGTATGAATATTGATTTATCTAACTTCAAGTAACCCCTGCACTCCCTCTATCTCCATTCCTCCCCCACCCAAGTCGCACCAGGTTCCCGTTCTCACCTAGCAAGCTGCTAACAATGGCCTGTTCCCTTTATTATTGTTACTTTTTTCAATATCTTTAATCCATTTGTTCTATATCTCTCCACATCACCGTCTATATCTCTCGTTTCCCTTTCCTTTGAATAGTCTGAACAAGAGTCTCGACCCGAAACGCCACCCATTCCTTCTCTTTAGAGATGCTGCCTGTCCCGCTGAGTTATTTGAGCAATTTGTGTCTATCTTTGGTTTAAAACCCAGCATCTGCAGTTCCTTCCTACACATCTTTCCTGTAATGGGGCAACCAAAAATGCCCGTAATACTCCAAATGCGGCCTACCCAAAGTAAAAATTGGCTTGTACTCGCTGGAATTTAGAAGATTGAGGGGGGATCTCATAGAGACTTACAAAATTCTTAAGGGGTTGGACAGGCTAGATGCAGGAAGATTGTTCCCGATGTTGGGGAAGTCCAGGACAAGGGGTCACAGTTTAAGGATAAGGGGGAAGTCTTTTAGGACCGAGATGAGAAAATCGTTTTTCACACAGAGAGTGGTGAATCTGTGGAATTCTCTGCCACAGAAGGTAGTTGAGGCCAGTTCGTTGGCCATATTTAAGAGGGAGTTGGATGTGGCCCTTGTGGCTGAAGGGATCTAGGGGGTATGGAGAGAAGGCAGGTACAGGATACTGAGTTGGATGATCAGCCATGATCATATTGAATGGCGGTGCAGGCTCGAAGGGCCGAATGGCCTACTCCTGCACCTAATTTCTATGTTTCTATGTTTAATACAGAGCTGCATCACAAAGAAAAACACAAACAAAATGATGGAACACCTTCAGAGTAGTATCAAAGTTAAAATTTGGAGGATATTAAGGATTATTATTTACACTGCTTGGATCTGATCCGTTCTAATTAAAACAAAAAATATTTTTACATCTCAAACTCATCCTGGATAATCAGTCGGTAGACAACAATGCTGGAGAAACTCAGCGGGTGGGGCAGCTTCTATAGAGCAAAGGAAATAGGCGACATTTCAGGTCGAGACCCTTCTTCAGACTGATGTGGGGGTGGGGGGGGGTGCGGGAAGAAGAAAGGAAGAGGCAGAGACAGTGGGTTGTGGGAGAGCTGGGAAGGGGAGGGGAAAGAAGGAGAAAGCAGGGACTACCTGAAATTGGAGAAGTCAATGTTCACACCGCTGGGGTGCAAACTACCCAAGCACAATATGAGGTGCTGCTCCTCCAATTTACGGTGGTCCTCACTCTGGCCATGGAGGAGGCCCAGGACAGAAAGGTCGGATTCGGAATGGGAGGGGGAGTTAAAGTGCTGAGCCACGGGGAGATCGGGTTGGTTATTGCGAACCGACGGAGGTGTTGGGCGAAGCGGTCGCCAAGCCTACGCTTGGTCTCACCGATGTAGAGCAGCTGACACCTAGAGCAACGGATGCAATAGATGAGGTTGGAGGAGGTGGAGGTGAACCTCTGCCGCACCTGGAACGACTGCTTGGGTCCTTGGATGGAGTCAAGGGAGGAGGTAAAGAGACAAGTGTAGCATTTCCTGCGGTTGCAAGGGAAAGTGGCAGGAGAGGGGGTGGTTTGGGTGGGAAGGGAGTTACGGAGGGAGCGGTCTCTGCGGAAACCTACTGGATAATCAGTTTATGGATTTCTATTCTAAATTGTATAGTTATTAATCTATTGTATTTTCATTGCATTTGTTTCAGATATTTGTGCCCCGTAATTCAAATGTACACTGATTACATCTGTCTTATCTATTTCCAGGGATAACATTGGTTTTCCAGTGGTTGAATGTTCCTCTGATGGAAGTTTCATCCTTTCGAAACCACCTAAAACTGGTGGCCTGGTGTCATTTGGTACCGTTACGGAGCAACTTGTATATGAGATTGGCGACCCCCGTAACTACCAATTGCCTGATGTTGTCTGCAACTTCTCTCAAGTTACTGTGTCTGAAATTTCAGGTCTGTTCCTTTTATTATCTCTTTATTATCTCTTTCAAATGCACAAAGCATAAATAGAAAGTATTGCAATCGATAAACATTCACTTAACATTCCAGGTTACGTTGACAAACGACTGCGATATCAGTTGGACTGAGGAATGGTTAGTGGAGTTTAAATCAGGTGTTAAGGGCCTGTCCCACTTGGCGCCTGCCGGAATAATTGACTGACGTGTCAGGGTCGCTGAAAGATTTTGAACATTTCAAAATCCACCGTCGACAAAATAAAATGTTGCGACACTTGAGGAAACGCCGCGCGTCGATACGTCATCACGCCGCGTCACTTTTTCGGTGACCCGATACGTCAGGCAATGATGCCGGCAGTCGCCGAAAAAAATCACCAAGTCGGGACAGACCCGTTACATTTTGGGAAGTCAAACTAGGCCGGGACCTACACGGTGAATGGCAGAGCTCTGGAGAGTGCTGAAGAGCAAAGGGGTCACAGTTTAAGGATAAGGGGGAAGTCTTTTAGGACCGAGATGAGAAAAATATTTTTCACACAGAGAGTGGTGAATCTCTGGAATTCTCTGCCACAGAAGGTAGTTGAGGCCAGTTCATTGGCCATATTTAAGATGGAGTTGGATATGGCCCTTGTGGCTAAGGGGATCAGGGGTTATAGAGAGAAGGCAGGTACAGGATACTGAGTTGGATGATCAGCCATGATCATATTGAATGGCGGTGCAGGCTCGAAGGGTCGAATGGCTTACTCCTGCACCTATTTTCTGTGTTTATATGTTTCTAAAAGGATCTAGCAGTGAACGTACACAGTTTCTTGAAAGTGGCATCACTGGTAGATAGGGGGCGGGGTGTGAAGAAGGCTTTCGGCACTTTGGCCTTCATCAGTCAGAGTGTAGAAGTTGGGATGTTATGTTACAGTTGTACAAGATATAGGTGAGGCCATATTTGGAGTATTCTGTTCAATGTTGATCACCCTGCAATAGGAAAGATGTTGTTCAGCTGGAAAATGTGCAGAGAAGATTCACGAGGATGTTGCCAGGACTCGAGGGCCTGAGCTTTCAGGAGAGGTCCATTCCTTGGAGGGCAAGAGGGGTGGGTAATCCTATGGAGATGTATAAGATCACAAGGGAAATATATAGGGTAAATGCACAGTCTTTTACCCAGCGTAGGGAATCAAAATCCATAGGTTTAAGGTGAGAAGGGAAATATTTAATAGGAACCTAAGGGACAACGATTTCACACAGTGGGTGTTAGGTATATGGAACGAGCTGCCAGAGGAAGTAGTTGAGGCAGGTACTATCACACCATTTAAAAGACATTTGGACAGGGACATGGATCAGAATGTTTAAAAGGATGTGGGCCATATGCAGGCAGGTGGGACTAGTGTAGATGGGACATGTGGTCTGCATGGGCAGGTTCAGCTGAAGGGCCTGTTTCCGTGCTGTATGTCTGTGTCTACCACTGATTTTCTGACAACTGGTGATCCGGCACCTCCTTTTCTATGGCACACTTGAAATCCCCCTACCCCCTCCCTCCCCTGGAAGACCCCCTGAAAATGTGGCACCCAGGCCAGTTTAGGCGGCCAATCTCAACCTCATCGGGACTTCCGCGGCCGATTGCCGGGTGGAATTTGCCCCCTGTAGCCGGGGCTCTAGAACTCCGACCCGGCCAGAGCCTGGAAATCCATTCCCATATCCGACTTCTGAAGCCGACTTTGCGGGCTGGCATCTCAGCTACTCGGCTGCCTAGGTAGACCGTTACAGTACCATTGTGACTCCTCTCTAAGGACGTGACCTCTATTTATCCAGCAAAACGCATAATATGGCCTGGCTCTGGTACCAAGGGTGCAGGCAAATTGGTGGTGGACCTGTATTTATAATAGACAAATTAGTTAGGTATTTTTCAACTTTGCTACAATTGAACAGAAATCTACATCACAGGTATTTCTCGGACCAGATCTTTCCTGGTCTGAGAACAAAGATGCAATTATTAAGAAAGCTGATCAGCGCCTCTACTTCCTGAGAAGATTACTGAGAGTCGGTCTGTCAAGGAGGACTCTCTCTAACTTCTGCAGGTGCACAGTAGAGAGCTTGCTGACTGGTTGCATCGTGGCTTGGTTCGGCAACTTGAGTGCCCTGGAGAGGAAAAGACTACAAAAAGTAGTAAACACTGCCCAGTCCATCATCGGCTCTGACCTTCCTTCCATCGAGGGGATCTACCACAGTCCGCTTGCCTCAAAAAGGCTAGGCAGCATCATCAAGGACCCACACCATCCTGGCCACACACTCATCTCCCTGCTACCTTTGGGTAGAAGGTACAGGAGCCTGAGAACTGCAACAACCCGGTTCAGGAATAGCTACTTCCCCACAGCCATCAGGCTATTAAACCTGGCTCGGACAAAACTCTGAACATTAATACCCCTCCATCTGTAATTTGCACTTTATTAATTTATTAATTAATGTGTGTATTTAAGTATATAACTGTAGTCAATGCCTACTATGTTCTGTTGTGCTATGCAAAGAAAGAATTTCATTGTCCTGTCAGGGACACATGACAATAAACTCTTTTGACTTTTGACTTTTTGATTTCTCTGGCAATTGATCCTACATTTTTGATCAGGAGTATATTAAACTGAGTATGACATAGTTTGGTTGAGTTCGTTGTGACATATACATCTCGGGCAGGAAAAGTGGAGCCGTTGTATGACTGGACCATGGTCTAATTGATTGTTGCAACGTCAAGGCACTGTATGACCTATTTATGTTCTTATATGGAAAAAACAATGTGGTTAGTTCTGAATTAGTTTGCATTAAGTTGCATTGGAAAATAGAGTACCGATGCTCCCCGATTTACGATGCTTCGACTTACAATATTTCTACTTTATGGTAGGCAAACGCTCGTCAACGGCAGCGTGCCGCACATCACTTCCGGTCACGTGGATCGCATTGTATGCGATGCATTTTTGATTTACGATTTATCGGTCGGGCTGCAGCTGTATTGAAATCTTCTCTCTCCCAGCTATCTGTGCTGGGACCTGGCTGTGCAAAGTTAAAAGATGACGCAGTCCTGAATAGTTAACGTCCCACATAATGATGAAATTCTGAAGTACTTAAAGGAATTCTGGTACAGGTTGAACACCGATTTTCCGGCACCCTCAGTTCCAGAGCCTTGCTAGATTATCCATTTTTACTAGACCAACAGAGGCCACGTGATAATGAAACAATAATACACCCCTGTCCCGCTAATCACTCCCCTCCCGTGTCTCTAAAGCACCACGGAGTGCCAGACACTTAAATAAGTCAAATATTAAATATAAACTGAATGTGAATGGAATGACCTGCGACCCATTCCCGGCTCCCAGTCTCCACAACTGATTCAGTTTAGTTACTCCAGCACTTGGTATTTCAGTGTGCCCTTTCAGTCACCATGGGGCTCCCTCCCCTCCCACCTGCTGTCACTTCCACGGTGGAGTTTGTCGGTGACTCCGGGGAGAAGCAGGAGGTGATGGTGAGGAGGGGCGGGGGATGGAGGGGGGAGCAGTGGCTTTGGGCCTCCACCTTCTCCCCCCCACCACCTCCACCTTCTCTTTCTCCAACAGTCACTGACATACTCCAGCTTGGAAGCGACAGAAGTTGGGAGGGGAGGGAGCCCCATGGTGACCTAGGGGGCACACTGAAACACTAAGTACTGAAGTAACAGTCGACTGAATCAGTCTGAGGAAGGAATTGATCTCCAGAGATCCTGACCCAGTGAACTACTCCAGTACTTTGCGTCCTGTCGATGGGTGAAGAAGGGCTCGCTGGTGCACATTGCGAGTCGGGAGTGGTGTCAGAACCAAGGGTCTAAACGGGCAGGGAGACGGTGGGAGCCGGGGATGGGTCAGCATGTCTGCCCGCTATATCCGACATCTGTTATAAGGGGCTTGATAAAGCGAGGGTTTACTGTATTGGCTTTGCGAAACAGAAGATCGAGAGCGTAGTTAACTCTTTCACAACAGAGGGACACGACCGGAAAGAGCGCACACCACTCGCAACGCCATCTGTGGCCGCTCAGGGAATTTCAACTGATCTCGTATTAGTCCGGATTAGAGGGGGTGGGGGTTGGAGGGGGACCATCAGGTGTCGGAAAATCGGTGTTCAACCTGTAGTACAGGAGATTACCATGAACTAACTTTTGGCTTGTGAACCTTGTCCTTTCACAGTTGCTTGAAAGGATGGGGTGTGATTCTTGAATTAACTAGTGCACTGAAATGGGTCCCACAACAATGTGATTAGAAATGGGGAATGAATACACTGGGGTGAGATTGCATGCCAGCCTCCTCAGCTGTTCTTGGACACTCTCTGTGTGGAGTGGGTCAGACTGGGTGAGTGACTAGTGTCCATCTTTGTCTTATCTCTCAATCGATTTTATACTGGAAGTGTGAGATGCTGCAGTACTCTATACTTTCTTCTCGTATTCCACTTCCTAAAGTGCAATATCTCATATTTGGTCAGATCAAATTCCATCTGCCATTTCTCCGCCCATTTCTGAAGCTGATCTATATCCCGTTTTATACTTCGATAGCCTTCCTCGCTCTCCGGAGCGCCAACAATTTTGGTGCGGCGTGCAAACTAACTAAACAACCCACACATTTACGTCCAAGTTGTTTATTTGTACTTGTATCACAAAGAACAGAGGTCCCAGCGCAGAGCCCTGCGGAACTCCACTGGTCACAGACCTCCGGCCGGAATAATAGCCCACCTGTGCAGGTTTACTGTCCAAAATGTGATCACTAAGAATGGTAAAGTAGATCCTACATGTAAACAGAAGATCGACACAGAAAGCTGGAGTAACTCGGCGGGACAGCCAGCATCTCTAGAGAGAAGGAATGGGTGAAGTTTCGGGTCGAGACCCTTCTTCAGACTGGTTAGGGACAAGGGAAACGAGAGATATAGACGGCAATGTAGAGAGATAAAGAACAATGAATGAAAGATATGGAAATAAGTAACGATGATAAGGGAAACAGGTCGGTGTTAGCTGGTTGCTGGGTGAAAACGGGAAGCTGGTGCGACTTGGGTGGGGGGAGAGATAGAGAGAGAGGGAATGCCGGGGCTACCTGAAGTTAGAGAAATCAACATTCATACCAAAGATCATAGAAGCTCTTGCTCTAGTGTCTTTGATTCGTACCACTGGATTGCATAAACAATTCTCGCAAGGCCCACTAGGTGGTGGCAAGGAGCAGGGATCTGACTGTTTTGCCTTTCATCAGGCAGGTTTAGCGACTCAATCCAATATCCGCATCCAGTGCTTCCTTGCCTTGTACTACTCAGCTCCTCAACCAGGTGTAATACCTGAGGCTTGCATAGTCACTTAGTCATCTTTGAATAACCTAACTATGACGTTGATGAAAGGGCAATAAATCTTGATGCAACGCCGTTCATGGCCACCAATCAACAAAACCTGGATGTTGTCAGGAGATGCCGTGCTCAGAAGACATCATTCCGTATCATGGGATCAAAATTCCTTTTTATTTTTATCCGCCATTCAATTAACTTTAGAAACGTAGAAATAGAGAAAATAGGCGCAGGAGGGGGCCATTCGGCCCTTCGAGCCAGCACCGCCATTTATTGTGATCATGGCTGATGTCCCCAATCAATAACCCGTGCCTGCCTTCTCCCCATATCCCTTGACCCCCACTAGCCCCTAGAGCTCTATCTAACTCTCTCTTAAATCCATCCAGTGATTTGGCCTCCACTGCCCTCTGCGGCAGGGAATTCCATAAATTCACAACTCTCTGGGTGAAAACGTTTTTCCTCACCTCAGTCTTAAATGGCCTCCCCTTTATTCTAAGACTGTGGCCCCTGGTTCTGGACTCGCCCAACATTGGGAACATTTTCCCTGCATCTAGCTTGTCCAGTCCAGTCCAGTTTATAATTTTATATGTTTCTATAAGATCCCCCCCTCATCCTTCTAAACTCCAGTGAATACAAGCCTAGTCTTTTCAATCTTTATTCATTTTCATCTCCCCAGGAACTGATAAGTCCTGTGGATAACTTAACTGAGGAAGATAAAAATTAACATTTCAGCTCCAAATATCATCAAATCTCTTGTATATTCAAGACCATCCTGTCCAACTCCAGTTGTCGTGTTGCTTAGTACACTTCACCTTGGGCAGACCCTTTGTGTTGAGAATGACTGGTTTTGTGGGAAAACGCTGCCCAGTCCATCATGGGTACTGACCTCCCCACCAATGAAGGGATGTGCAGGAGTGGCTGCCTCACAAAGGCAGCCGGCCTCATCAGGGACCCACACCACCCTGGCCACGCACTCATTTCACCCCGGCCATTGGGAAGAAGGGAAAGTAACCTGGAAACTGCAACATCCAGGTTCAGCAACAGCTTCTTCCCAAACAGCATGAGGCTATTAAACGCTACAACCTCCAACTAAACTCCGAATTAGATAGACTTGGGCGTGGAGGGGTGGGGGGGGGGGGGGGGGGGGTATCGGGGTGGTAGGCATTATTATCGTTTGTATTTTCTTACACAGAATTTTTGTTGTTGATTAACACGTTTACAGAGTGCCCTCGTGACACTTCCAGAGCTCTCTCCTGCCCCCCATTTTGCCCCCCCCCTGACTTTCTTCATTTGCGCGCTCCTCAGTTACCGCGACTCCTCCACGGATCCCACCCTGCCTGTCCCGCTTGACAGAGCCTCAATTTCCTCGTCATCCGGCTTCACACCACCAGCTTTATTCTAACAGGAACACGCATGCCCTGTGCTCTTGTCAGCACACTTTTAAAAGCATCCCACTTTCCAGACGTTCCTTTCCCTGCAAACGACCTGCCCCAATCACCTTGAGCAACTTTCTTGTCTAATACCATCAAAGTTGGCCTTGCCCCAATTTAAAATTTTGGGCCGCCCTGCCTTTATCCATTATCGTAAACCTAATAGAACAGTGGGTGCTGGAACCAAAATGCTCATCCATGAACACTTCACCCACTTGCTCCTCCCAATTTCTTAAGACTACATGAAGATTTGCCCTCTCCCTTGTATGGTCCTCTACATATCGCCAAAGGAAACTTTCCTAAACACATTTGACAAATTCTGCCCCGTCTAAGCATTTTGCACTATGACAGTCCCAGAAGGGTGCACTGGCTCCGGGGAGGGTCCAGAAGAGTTCTCCAAGAATGATCCCAGGAATGAGTAGGTTAACCTATGATTCGCGTTTGACGGCACTGGGCCTGTACTCGCTGGAGTTTAGAAAAGGGGGGGGGGGGGGACCTCATTGAAACGTACAGAATAGTGAAAGGCTTGGATGGGGTGGCTGTAGAGAGGATGTTTCCACTAGTGGGAGAATCTAGGACTAGAGGTCATAGCCTCAGAATTAAAGGACGTTCTTTTGGGAAGGCAATGAGGAAAAATTTATTTAGTCAGAAGGTGGTGAATCTGTGGAATTCTTTGCCACAGAAGGCTGTGGAGGCCAAGTCAGTGGATATTTTTAAGGCAGAGATAGATAGATTCTTGATTAGTATGGGTGTCAGGGGTTATGTGGAGAAGGCAGGAGAATGGAGTTAGGAGGGAGAGATAGATTTGCCATGATAGTATACTTGATGGGCCTAATTCTACTCTTATCACATGAGTATGACCTAATGACAATACAAGGAAAGTTAAATCCCCTACTATGCCAACCTTTAAACTTTCCCCCTTTGACCTTACAACTGTGTCCTCCAATCTTTGACATTTCCACCCTTACGGGAAAAAAACTATATCCTATATGTGCCTATATATAATTTTGTAAACTTCTCTCACATTGTACTTCAGTCCCTGATATTCCAGAGAAAACTATCAAAGTTTGTTCAACTTCTACTCACAACTAATATACAGGCCTGATTCTGGCAAACTCCTTCTCCACCCTCTCAAAGGTTTGTCTTCCCTTCCTTTGGTGTGGTGGCCAGAACAGCATACAATTCATCAAATGCAGCCTGACCAAAACAGCTGCCACATGACTTCCTGAATGTTATGCTTAATACCCCCGATGAAGGAAAACATGCTAAATGCATCCAGAGAATTGGCCTCCACTGTCTTCTGAGGCAGAGAATTCCACAGATTCACAACTCTCTGGGTGAAAAGGTTTTTCCTCTTTTCCGTTCTAAATGACCTGCCCATTATTCTTAAACTGTGGCCTCTGGACTCCCCCAACATCAGGAACATGTTTCCTGCCTCTAGCTTGTCCAAACCCTTAATAATCTTATATGTTCAATAGGATCCCCTCTCATCCTTCAAAACTCCAACAAGCCCAGCCGCTCCATTCTCTCAGCATATGACAGTCCCGCCATCCCGGGAACTATCCTTGTAAACCTACATTGCACTCCCTCAATACCATTGAGGAATGTCCTTCCTCAAATTAGGGGACCAAAACTGCACACAATACTCTAGGTGTGGTCTCACTAGGGCCCTGTACAACTGCAGAAGGACCTCTCTGCTCCTATACTCAACTCCTCTTGTTATGAAGGCCAACTGGCCATCCGCTTCCTTCACTGTCTGCTGTACCTGCATGCTTACTTTCTCCCTCGCAATCGACAGCCCACCAACTTTTTGTGTAATCTGCAAATGTTCTAATCAGACCATCTGCATTTTCATCCATATCATTAATATATAACACAAACAACATCGATGCAAAAGTGATCCGCACTGATCCTCGAGGAACAGCATTGGTCACAGATCTCCAATAAGAAAAACCCACTACCTTCCCTCTTCCAAGTCCATTTTGGATCCATGTGACCAACTCACCATAGATTCCACATGATATAATATTTTGGACCAACCTTGTCATAGGCTTTACTAAAGTCCATGTAGACAACATCTTCGTCACTTCCTCATAAAACTCAAATTCAATTTGTGAAACAGGACTACCCCTGTACAAAAGATGGATACAAAATGCTGGAGTAACTCAGCAGAACAGGCAGCATCTCTGGAGAGAAGGAATGGGTGATGTTTCGGTTGATACCCTTCTTAGACTTCAGACTGAAGAAGGGTCTCGACCCGAAACGTCACCCATTCCTTCTCTCCAGAGATGCTGCCTGTCCCGCTGGGTTACTCCAGCATTTTGTGTCTATCTTCAGTTTAAACTTCCATCTGCAGTTCCTTCCCACACATTTCCCCTGTACAAAGCCATGCTGACTTTTATTAATAAGTCCATGTATTTCCAAATAATGCAAGTAAATTCTATCCCTAAGAATCTTCTCCAATAATTTCTCTCACCGGCCTATACTTTGCTGATTTGTTCCTCTTGCTTTTCTTAAACAAAGAAACAACACTGCCTATACTTCTGGGACATCGCCTGTTGCTTAAGAGGATATAAAGATCTCTGTCAAGGCCCAAGCAATTTTGTCCCTTGTATCCCTCAGTATCTTGGATTAGATTTCATCAGGCCCTGGGGACTTACCCACCTTAATCTTTTAAATCCTCTTTCTTATTATCTACATGAGGTAGAATATTAGCATATCCCCCATGTCCTTCTTAATTAATACTCATGCCATGTACTCATTATAGTCCTTACCCACTTCCTCGGGCTCGACACATTAGACCTTTGTTCTTGAGTGGACCTATCCTCTCCCAAGTTACTCTCTTGCTCCTAATTTATGTATAAAATGCCTTTGAATTCCCATTAATCCTACTCACCAAGGACATTTTGTGGCCCCTTTTAGTCCTCCTAATATTGTTGCTGAAATCTTTCCTGTTTTCTTTCCATTCCTCAAGGGCCTTATCTGATTTCAGCATCCTAAACTTTACAAATGCTTCTTTTTTTAATCTACATTTACAATATCTCTTATCATCCAAGGTACCTGAGCCTTGCCATGTTTTTCAGTTCTAATCAGCTGACCTTTAAAAGACTCTCATATCCAATGCAAATGTACCTTGAGTGTGTAGGAAGGAACTGCAAATGCTGGTTTAATCACAAGATGCTGGCGTAGGCAGGCAGCATTTGGACCGAGAAAGCTCAAGCATTTTGTGGGTAAAATTTACCTACCCAGTAGATTGGTGACTATCTGTGATCACTCTTCATAAATGCGTCCCCAATTCTCTGCCACAGACAGGTGGAGGCCAATTCACTGGATGCTTCCAAGAGAGAGTTAGATTTAGCTCTTAGGGCTAATGGAATCAAGGGATATGGAGAAAAAGAAGGAACAGGGTACTGATTGGGGATGATCAGCCATGATCATATTGAATGGCGGTGCTGGCTCGAAGGGCCGAATGGCCTACTCCTGCACCTATTTTTATATGTGCGAGGCTTGCAGTCCTAATCTTCAAATACCCTTTATCCGGATTAATCACGATCCTTGCTGATGCATTGAAGCAATGATGACGTTCATTTCAGTTTAGTTTATTGTCACGTGTGCTGAGGTACAGTGAAAAGCTTCTGTTGCGTGCTACCCAGTCAGCGGAAAGACAATACATGATTACAATCGAGCCATTCACAGTGTACAAGGGAATAACAGTTAGTGCAAGATAAGGCCAGTAAAGTCCGATCAAACAAAGTCCGAAGGTCCCCAATGAGGTAGTACTGCTCTCTAGTTGCGGTAGGATGGTTCAGTTGCCTGATAACAGTAGAACATTTGATAGTTGCTCTATGCCTTTGCTGAGAAATGGCTCCAAAGATACAAGAAATGGTCCAATTTTTTCAGGGTCTCACCGTGAATCTTTATTGTTGGAGGGGAGGTTGGTGGGGGATCTCTATTCTGTGATCGTTGGATGCAATGCCATTGCTTGCATATCCTACAGCGAAACACTGACAATGGCTGGATGTATGCTCTGAGCGTGTGCAGACTCAAGCATCTTATACATATTGGAATTTATCTACTGAGGTTTGCTTAACCTTGGTCCTGTCACCACACAGCGAACAACTTCCCATGAGTTGTAAAGGTTAGCTCCAATCTCGCGGGAAAATGAAATGCAACATTGCCGTGAGAAAGTTTGAGAAAAATGTTGGTGCAGGGTTTGATGCTGATCTTCACTGAGAAATAGTTGGTTAATATCACCACTTGATTTCCGTTGTGCAACAAACTTAAAATGTAAACTAATATCTGTGGGCAGCAGAATTTGAGAAAGGTATTGCCCAGTCCCTCCCAATTCATGCAGTCAAAATCACAAGAGAAATTGACAAAGATTTTATATAGTGACTGGTGCTGCTGTTTGCACTTTTCTTATAGTTGCTCAAGTTTGCATTTATTGTCACGTAACTATCTAAGGTACAGTGAAATTTGAGTTACCATACCGCCATAGTAAGTGAAAAAGAACACAATACACACATAAAATAAAGTTTAACATAAACATCCACGGCAGTGGAATCAACATTCCTCACTGTGAGGGAAGGCAATAAAGTTCAGTCATCTTCCTCTTTGTTCACCCTGGTCGGGACCTTGAACCCTCCACGGTTCGCCGCTGCCGGCGGTCCGATATCCAGGCCCCCTCGTCGGGATGATGGAAACTCCGGCGTCGGGATGGACTGCCGAATCGGCCACTTCTTACCGGAGACAGTGGGCCTCACGGTGTTCAAGTCCGCAGGCCCCGCGGTCAGAGCTCTTCTTCTGGCGGCCCTCGGCAAAGGATGGCAAGTCCGCGCCGCGCCAGCGGCTTGAAGCTCCGGGAAAGGCCGCACCAATCCAAGTTGATTCGTAGTGAAGGACAAATCTACTCTGCGTCTGAATGGATGGTACGCATGCGTTATTCAGGAAGCAGCTCTTCAGCCACTGAGAGCAGGTACAGTAATTTGGGATTATCCTGGCTGTGATATTCCTACAGGGAAACCCCTTTGTAGTTACCGCATTCAGACTAGTCTGCTTTCTTGACCACTATTATAATATGTCTATGGTTCCCTTAAATATCCTCTTCTTTCCAGATGGAGCAATGAAACTGGGGATACGTGAATCCATATCTGTAGGGATATAGAATTGTGACTTTGTTACTGAGTTTTGTCATTTTATACGGATACTGTCTGGTTCTGAGGCCTTTTTGAGTTGGGAAATGGGCTTCTCATCTTGGTGGTCAGGTGCACGATGGCGCAGTGGTAGAGATGCTGCCTTACGGCACTTGCAACGCCGGATACTCGAGTGCGATTCCGACTACAGGTGCTATCTGTAAGGTGGAGTGTGTGGGAGTTCTCCCCGTGACCGCGTGGGTTTTCTCCGAGATCTTCGGTTACGTCCCACACTCCAAAGGTGTACAGGTTTGTAGGTCAATTGGCTTGGTTAAAGTAAAAAGTGTCCCTAGTGTGTGTAGGATAGTGCTAATATGCGGGGATCGCTGGTCGGGGCGGCCCTGGTGGGTCGAAGGGCCTGTTTCCGCCCTGTATCTCTGAACTAAACTAAAGGAATGGCAAAGTCACTAGGGGCGCTGCACTGACAGCAGCCTCTGCCTGCAGCCTGTTTGTTTTTACATCTTTTTTTTATTTTAGTCCGTTAAAAGTCTGTTTTTGGGGGAGTCTATAACTTTTCTATGTGGGGGAGGGGGGCAGGGTAAGGCCTGGATCGGAGCGGCCTTTCCTGCCGGGGACCGGGAACCGGACCAGAGCTGCAACAGCGGCGGCGCGGCGCTGGAGTCACCACGGAGCGGGCGATCCCTACCTGGGTCACCGTTGGAGCTCCCGAGCATTGGGCCGCTTGCTCCAACATCGTGGAGCTCTGGTTTAGAGAGCTCCCAACGCGGGCGGCGCTGACTGTCATCGTGGGATCCTGGGGCCCTTTGCCGAGGGCCTCCAGCGTTGCGTCTCCACCCGGTGCGGCCTGCGGACTTTGGGAGCCGCGGACTCCGGTAGGAGGGGGCCGACTCGGGGTCCAGGCCGCTGAGGACGTCCCCCAGCCCCGACGTCGGACTTGCATCACCCCGGGGAGCGGGCCTGAACATCGGGCCGCCCGTAGCGGCGACTGCAGGGGGCTCGGGGACCACGGGTGAACAGTGGGGAACGTCAGGGGAAGAGACTGACTTTTGGTGCCTTCCCTCACAGAGGGAAACTTTGATCCTGCTGTGGGGGGATGTTTTATGTTGAATTTCTATATACTCCATGTTGTGTTCTTTATTTTTTACTGTATGGCTGTATGGTGATTTAATTTCACTGTGCCAATTGGCACATGTGACAAATAAAATGTATCTGTATCTATCTGTATCTGTAGGTTGTAGGAAGGAAGCTGCAGATGCTGGTTTAAACTGAAGATGGACACAAAATGTTGGAGTAACCCATTGAGTATCCCTGGGAAAAAAAAATATCTTGGCTAAGGATTGTGAACTCGTGTACAGGCCACTGTGATGTCAAAATAGCTTTGCATTAACTGTGCTCTGCTCCTTCCACCTGATCCCCTGATGCTCAAAAGTCTGCCACTGCCTTTTCAGTGACTGACAACTCTCACGTCTCTGATCCCCTCCACAACCTTCACTCGCCCACCATTAGGAACTTCACAGGGCATGTAATCACAGTACAGCTTTAACGGTCAAATCATAAGTGAGTAGGATGATATTCATTTTTCCTGTAATTAATGATATCCATTTTATGATCAGTAATTACTTTAAGTGCATCATTTGCTGGGATAATGAACAAGTTCAATTGAATGTAATCTCTCTGTGAACTTGTGCGTGAACTTTTTGTTTAGATATTGTTAATATAATTACTGGGAAAGGAGAAGAAGCATAAAATCAAAACAGGATATGGTATCACTTGGTAAAGCAATGTGGTGTCACTTGGTGGAGCAATGATGCGATTTGTGAGCGTTTAACTTGGTGAATTTCAGATAGAGTTTTATTTTATTTTATTCCAGTGACAAACTTGACATTTTTACAGATGTAAATGTCAACTGTTTGCAATTTACAGGGGAAATTGATGAATCCAGTGGATCCCCTTGTTAACAGAAGGATTAATGAGAAGAGATCCAGAACCTGAACATTTTGCTTTGTACTACAGATTTATACAACTTTGGTTCAGGCTTATTTTGACTATTGTGTACAGTTCTGGATGCACAAAGCATGGAGAAGACGCAGTAGAGGTTTACCAGACCGATGCCTGGATTAGAGGGTGTTGGCTATGAGGAGCGGTTGGACAATCTTCAATTGTTTTCTCTGGAGCGTGAGCGACTGAGCAGTGACCTGATAGAAGTATATCAAATCATGAGATTGTTTAAAAAGTCAGAAAAAAAATCCCAGAATGGAAATGTCAGACCAGAGGGCATAGATTTAAGATCAGAGGGGGAAAGTTTAAAGGAGATGCATGGGGCAAGTCTTTCACACAGAGACGTGGATGCCTGGAACGCACTGCCAGGAATGGTATTGGAGGAGAAACAAAAGTGGCGTTTAAGAAACTTTGAAATAAACATATTGAAATACAAGGAATGGAGGAATATGTACAATATACTGTTGTGTGGTGTCTTTTTTAAATTGCTGTTTTTTCTTTTTTTTTCCTCCCACAAATATGTAATATGTGAATATGTGATTCGGTTCCATCCTGTTTTGTAGTTGTTTTGCACAATCTGCGAGCATTGCCACTTGTCATTTCACTGCACATCTCGTATGCGTATGTGACGAATAAACGCGGCTTGACTTGACACAAGCAGCGAGGGGATTAGTTTAACTTGGTATCTTGTTTGGCACAGATACCTTGGGCCGAAGGGCCTGTTCCTGTGCTGTTTACCATTTTGGTAAAGGGGTACACTGATCGGATCGCAATGTGTTTCAACAGACTTCTCCTGGTCTGACTCCAGAATTCATTAAAGGCAGGCATTGTAAAGTCCCCTCAGTGGAGGTCTTAATCAAACACTAATTGGAATTCAACTTCAGTAGTATTTCAGGTCAAGTATCGATATCTAATGGTCTGATAAAGGTAATCACACCTGAGTGGGCACATGTGCATCTGTATTCTCAGTGCATTTGGGAATTATGAAGTGTCAGTGGAGTTTAGTACATACAAGTCCCTGTCACATGGGAGGCCTGGTTCCCCAACGCAACCCGCTTCCCCCAACGCAATATTCCACCACACACCCATAGCCCCCACGGGAGGCCTATTCCACCACTCACCCCAACACAACTCGTTCCCCCAACGCAATATTCCACCACTCACCCATAGGACCCAACTGTGCAGGGACAGCTCATTTCCCCTTATTCACCCTCCCTCATTTTAAACTTTAAAAAAAATGCAGCCAGAAAAAACATTTGGATTTCACTTGCTACCAGGTCTCAGTGTCCAGTGATTGCAACATTGTTGCGGGCAGGTCCAGCAAGGATTTGGATTTTTGACACCGAGAAGTGAAGAGAAAAGTAATTTTTTTTAAAGTTTTAAATGTGAATAACCTGTAGAATTTACCATCAATCTGAACAAAACTTGATACACCACACCACAGGACAATGATGACTAAGGTGGTCCAAAAATTGTAGTGCTATCGTATACAGTTTTGGTGTAATTCCGGGCATGAATCACACGCAAGCACACACACAGACAAGATGAGAGTTTTAGCAATATATAGATAAATTGTAAGCGATATTAAAACAGCACCACAGGTTCAATTTGTAGATACCAATTTCAAATCAGCATAACCATTGGTTTATTTTACAGTTATACCCCTCTAAGTCCGTGCCATGATTTCTCTTGATAAGAGTAAAGTACTATCTTTGTTTACTTCCTTATATGTTTATTAATTGATATATGATTTGAACTAGCCTAGTAGTTTAAAGGAAACGTGCATGTATCTGATATTTATATTAATTTATAGATTTGAGCTTTTTATATTTCACCAATTTACTTAAAAATATGCTAAATATTATAAACCAGCCGTTTTTTTTGACAAGTCCAAATATTATTTTCTGAAACGTTGTACAACAGAAATCCATTCACACGTCTTGTGATTTTACATGAAAACTAAGCAGGCGGAATGCAACGTCAAAAGTATTTCACAGAGGGTGGTGGGCAAGTGGAATGTGCCGCCAGGGATGGTGGTGGAGACAGAGACAATAGTGGTGTTTATGAGGCTTTCAGAAAGGCACATGGACATGCAAGGAATGGAGGGACATACACTCTTCAATGTTGTAAGTTTATTGATATTGCCAAGTCTACTGATATTTAGAGGTCTTGGGCATTTTATGAAGATAATCAGAGCTGACTGTTTTATTCTTTTATTTTCCAGTTACAGATGGTGGAGCAGTGCTTGTCCAAGGAGCAAAGGGATCACCTCCATCTGACAGTTACAAGGTGCTGTGGAAGGATGGTTTGAAATTATTAAATCAGTTATACGGAAGTCACTTCCTTTATTGTAAAATATGGTTTCTTAAAATTAATGTCATGGAGAATAGTCATAACGGTGGTGCAGCGGTAGAGTTGCTGCCTCACAGCGCCAGAGACCCAGGTTCGATCCCGACTACGGGTGCTGTCTGTACGGAGTTTGTACGTTCTCCCCGTGACCGCGTGGGTTTTCTCCGAGATCTTTGGTTTCTTCCCACACTCCAAAGATGTACAGACATATGTAGGTTAATTGGATTGGTATAATTGTAAATTGTCCCCAGTGTGTGTATGATAGCGTTAATGTACGGGATCGCTGGTCAGTGCGAACTTGGTGGGCCGAAGGGCTTGTTTCTGTGCTGTATCTCTAAACTTCCACAAAAGATGACAGTTGATTTTCTTTAAATGTATTTATTCACTAGAGTAGGAAGGAACTGCAGACGCTGGTTTAAACTGAAGATAGACACACAAAGCTGGAGTAACTCAGCGGGACAGGCTGCATAAGGTCATAAGGAATAGGAGTAGAATTAGGCCATTAAGTCTACTCCACCACTCAATCATGGCTGTCTATCTGTCCCTCCTGACCCCATTCTCCTGCCTTCTCTCCATAACCCTTGACACCCATACCAATCAAGAGTCAAAAGTCTAAAGAAGGGTCTCGACCCGAAACATCACCGATTCATTCTCACCAGAGATTCTGCCTGTCTCGCTGAGTTACTCCAGCATTTTGTGTCTACCTAAGGCATTTAAGAAATACATTTAATTGAATTATAAACTTTAAAAGTACTCAGTTTAAGAAGTAAAGTGTTATAAAAACACCCACTGATTTACCTGACCTTATATGATAGGATTGAACATTGATATTGATCCCACTGATAAAAGTACTAACTGGCAACACTGCGATTTCGCATAACACGTTTGTTGAAATTTTACAGCTCATGAATAACCATTTGAACCATTCCACTACTAGCTGTCCTTTTTTTTTCTTTCTTTATTACTATCCTCGGTCTTAAATTTAAATTAAGTCTAAGTAACACGGAGCCTGCTACACTTAGTATACAAGCAGTTGTATTTGACTTTGCTGCTGACATTCCATGCTATATCTCTGCAGATTTGTGCCACGTATTTAGATGGCTACCGATCAATAGCGGTGTGTCCCGTGGCAGGACGACGATCTGTGGAGAAGGGAAGAAAAACAGCAGAGAGCATTTTGAAGAGGTATGTGCATTAGAAGGATTAAAGTGAGCAGGGCCTAAACTTTCTTTATCTCATAAGATCATGTGATTGGAGCAGGATTAGGCCATTCGGCCCATCAAGTCTACTCCGCCAGTCAATCATGGCTGATATATCTCTCCTTCCTAACCCCATTCTCCTGCCTGCTCCCCACATAACTTTTGGTCTCCTAATTTGAGGAAGGGCGTCCTTGTGATTGAGACAGTGCAGCGTTGGTTCACGAGATTAATCCCTGAGATGGCGGGACTGTCATATGAGGAGAGGTTGAAAAGACTATGCTTGTATTCACTGGAGTTTAGAAGGATGAGGGGGATCTTATAGAAAAATATAAAATCAATAAAAGGACATGCTAGATGCAGGAAAAATGTTCCCAATGTTGAGCGAGTCCAGAACCAGGGGCCACAGTCTGAGAATAAAGAGGAGGCCATTTAAGACTGAGGTGAGAAAAAACGTTTACACCGAGAGAGTTGTGAATGTGTGGAATTCCCTGCCACAGAGGGCAGTGGAGGCCAAGTGGAATCAAGGGATATGGGGAGAAGGCAGGCACAGGTTATTAATTGGGGACGATCAGCCATGATCACAATGAATGGCGGTGCTGGTTCGAAGGGCCGAATGGCCTCCTCCTGCACCTAGTTTCTATGTTTCTATAACCTCTGACACCAGTACTAAATCAAGAATTTATTTATCCCTGCCTTAAAAATATCAATTGACATGGCCTCCGCAGCCTTCTGTGTTTATCTCTCTCTTCCACCCTTCCGTGTCCCTCCATACCTCTAGTTCTCTTCTCCTCAACAACCCCTAACCCACTCTACTCACTACCCCACTTGCACCAATCCACATTTGTGCTGTTTCTTGACATCCCAATCTCCCCATCCACTTACTCTTTCCTTTCGTTTTTCAATCTCACTTTCACCCACCCCGTTCTCTGTGCTCCCCCTCTCTGCCACCTTCCTGCCTTTCCCTAGTTTCTCCCATTAAAAAAAAAATGTTAAGCCCTTGACAGACCTTGTCAAATGCAAAAGAAACCACTTCCAACAAGCCAAATTCCAACAACAAACTGCTGCTGTTAGTTTTGGTCATGGGCCCCATCTGCACCATTGTAATATTAGGGGCTGACCAGCCCAGCGGATTATGCAGGGCACACAAAATAAAATTGAGAGTCTGCAGATGCTGGAATCTGGAGCAAAAAGTGGCTGGACACCTGATGAAAGGGAGGGAGAGAGGGAGGGTGAAGGGGGAGCTAGGAAGGCAAAAGGGAGGGATGAGATGAAGGCACTGATGGTGGGAGGAAGCTGGAAGAAAAAGGATCATGTTGGCCTGCAGACAAAAGCGCTGCAGAAACTCAGCGGGTGCGGCAGCGTCTATGGAGCGAAGGAAATAGGCAGCGTTTCGGGCTGGTTTTCGGCCCAAAACGTTGCCTATTTCCTTCGCTCCATAGATGCTGCCGCACCCGCTGAGTTTCTCCAGCACTTTTGTCTACCTTCGATTTTCCAGCATCTGCAGTTCCTTCTTAAACATCATGTTGGCCTGTGGTTGGTTTGGGTGACACTGGTTGGGAATAGTCAACCATTGGAAGAATAAATGGGTTGTTTGGGGTAGGAAAGGGGGAGATTGGAAACATCATTTGGGATTAGGGATTTGGGAGATTACCAGAGGCAGTCGGAGAGTCAGGAGATTATTTGAAGAATAGAAACATAGAAAATAGGTGCAGGAAGATGCCATTCGGCCCTTCGAGCCAGCACCGCCATTCATTGTGATCATGGCTGAATAGAAGGTGACAATGTGAAAACGTCTGAAGAAGGGTTTCGGCCAGAAACGTTGCCTATTTCCATCGCTCCATAGATGCTGCCTCACCCGCTGAGTTTCTCCAGCACTTTTGCCTACCTTCGATTTTCCAGCTTCTGCAGTTCCTTCTTAAAAACAATGTGAAAACATAGTTGGGAATATCAAGCAATGTGAAACAGCTGAGAAATGCAGTTTTGCTTTGTTGCCAATGCATTTGTAACACAATGCAATAAAATGGCCTGTACTGTACCAACAGGTTTACGGGTCATTCTGTTTAAATATTAAACAGTATCAACCTGCAATGCAAGTTGTATCTTTGTTAATCTTAATGATTTTGAACAAGATTTTCAGTCGGTTTTGTTGATCCCATCAAGGACGCGACGTATTTTCAAGGAAGTTGGCCTAGATGACTTCAAATCGGTTAATGTGCAGATTCTGGGATCTGAAGAAATCTACGGAGGGCAAGCTGCAAAGGCAAATAATGTAAGTGGAATTATCCAATTAAACCACAATTAGAACTATAATAGTCAGATGCAGAAAGTCAGGAGAAATTTGACCATAAATGCGAGCACCTAATGCACAATATGTTAGTGGTTGCGCATTTCAATCCGTTCTGTTTATTTCAGTGAAGGTGAATTTTTGCATCGCTTTTAGATGTCAATAGTCAATAGTGTTTTATTTGTCACATATGGAACTGCACAGTGAAATTCATTTTGCATATATTACACATTTTTGGTGCCATTATTCAGAGTCCAATGTCCGGTCGGCCCGCGCGCTTGAGCAGTTCCCGTGAACCGACGCCCCTCTCCTCGCCTCTCTTCGCCCGGCCTTCTTTGTGTCCCGGGGCCACCTCCTACAGCTTACCTGAAGGTGCTGGAGGCATTACCCCAGTTCACCCTCCTACCGCGCCTTAGAAACATAGAAACATAGAAAACATAGAAATTAGGTGCAGGAGTAGGCCATTCAGCCCTTCGAGCCTGCACCGCCATTCAATATGATCATGGCTGATCATCCAACTCAGTAACCCGTACCTGCCTTCTCTCCATACCCTCTGATCCCCTTAGCCACAAGGGCCACATCCAACTCACTCTTAAATATAGCCAATGAACTGGCCTCAACTACCCTCTGTGGCAGAGAGTTCCAGAGACTCACAACTCTCTGTGTGAAAAATGTCTTTCTCATCTCGGTCTTAAAGGATTTCCCCTTATCCTTAAGCTGTGACCCCTTGTCCTGGACTTCCCCAACATCGGGAACAATCTCCCTGCATCTAGCCTGTCCAACCCCTTAAGAATTTTGAAAGTTTCTATAAGATCCCCTCTCAATCTCCTAAATTCCAGAGAGTATAAACCGAGTCTATCCAGTCTTTCTTCATAAGACAGTCCTGACATCCCAGGAATCAGTCTGGTGAACCTTCTCTGCACTCCCTCTATGGCAATAATGTCCTTCCTCAGATTTGGAGACCAAAACTGTACGCAATACTCCAGGTGTGGTCTCACCAAGACCCTGTACAACTGAAGTAGAACCTCCCTGCTCCTGTACTCAAATCCTTTTGCTATGAAAGCTAACATACCATTCGCTTTTTTCACTGCCTGCTGCACCTGCATGCCTACTTTCAATGACTGGTGTACCATGACACCCAGGTCTCGCTGCATCTCCCCTTTTCCTAATCGGCCACCATTTAAATAATAGTCTGCTTTCCTGTTTTTGCCACCAAAGTGGATAACCTCACATTTATCCACATTTTACTTCGGAGTCACGTGAGTGACTACGTGAAGACCCCGCCTCACGCTGGCAACGGCATGACGTCAACGCTGACGGCGCGAGGAGGAGCTGCAGTAAGGAGCAGCTCCTCGGCAGCGGTCGGAACGGCCCGCAGGTAAGTGAAGTTACACCGGGGCGTTTTTTAGGTTACGCTGGGTGGCTCCAGCAAAACGAAACTAAAAAGAAAATTTAGAGCCACGTTAACGTGCTGATTGAGCACTGATTATTAAAGAAAAATGGAGAAATCGGGAAAGAAGTTTTCGCGGGTAAAAAGATGTTCCGGGGTGAAAGTAAAAATACGGGACGCGAAGTTAGTGCGGACCCGGTTCCGATACCGTTGGCCGCTGATGTACCCGATAGTGAGTTTCCAGATTCTCCAGAAATAATGACCACGAAGGAAAATGTTCCTAAAAAATGCAAAAAGAAATCTGAGAGGCCCGTGGTTTCTGATGACTCTGATATTGAAAGACCTCCAGACAATAAAACTATGTGGCTAAAAATGGAGCATATGGAGAAAGTTCTCCAAACAATAATGAGACAAGGGTCAGAGTACCCAGATGAATCCCAAAAAATCCCTGAGGGGTTTGAATATGATGAAAATGGCTGTGGGCCAAGTTGGGAATATGATACTCCGGACCCAGGATTTGGGCTGGAAGAAGTCTCATGGGATGATATCCCAATTGATTTAGGGCTGCAGAAGGCAGTCCCTGCTGGTGGCTATATGGCTTTTGAAAGCACACCACAAAGTAAAAAGAAAAGGCCTAATGTGCCTGGGATAGCACAAGATTTTGCTATACCTGAAGGAAGTGGTGAGGCTATGGAAGAAATCCTAGCTGCAAACATAAATTATATGGTATCTCACCAACTTCACAGTTCTGTGATGAATGAAACATCAGAATTATATAAAGCTCCAAGAAATTGTGCCTCATTGGAAGTACCTACGGTGAATCCGATGATATGGACGTCTATGACTCCAAGTATGAGAGCCCTAGAAGTGAAGTTTCAAAAGGTGCTCAAATTAATTTCTGCCGCCATTACGGCCTATGGCAGGCAAATGGAGAATCTGGAAATGGAAAAGATTCAAAAGGATACTTTGGGCTTATTATGTAATTCATTCTATGAAATTAATTGCATGAGGAAAACGGCGATTCGGCCCATATTTCACCCTAGATTTGCAAGCCTGTGTCAAGAAAGTGGAGTTCAAGCTCCTGGGTATTTGTTTGGAGAAAATCTGCCGAAACAGCTGAAAGAGTTGGATGAAGAAGCTAAATATTTTAGCAATGTTAAACCTTTTGTTTTTGGACAAAGAAGGGGTTTTTTCGACCCGAAGGGGTTTCGATTTCCGTTATAGAAGCAGAAGTTTGACACAAAAAATACTATCGTGCTGTGCAGGCAAGTGCTTCCCTGTATTCGGGAAGAAGGAGACCACCACGCTCATACGCAGAGGTATTAAAGACTTATGTACTTAAAGAAACTGTGGATGACTCTCCAGTTGGAGGGAGATTGCAAAAGTTTTATAATGCCTGGCTTAACATTACTTCTGATCGATATGTATTACAAGCAGTTTCGGGAGCCATTATTATTTTTAAAGAAGGGGTTAATCCTCCTGTACAGAATAGACCTGCTTATGCTTATGTGTTTTCTGCAGAGGAAAGAATGGAGATTAATGTGGAAATTGACAAATTATCTGGAAAAGGCGTAATTGAAAAGACTTATGAACATAAGCATCAATTTGTCTCTAATATATTTCGAAGAGATAAAAAAGATGGTGGTTGCAGAATTATTCTGGACCTTACAGATCTGAATAAGTTTGTAGAATACAAACATTTTAAGATGGAGACATTCAGTACTGCAAAATATCTTATTTCAGCAGGGTGTTATATGGCTAAGATTGATTTGAAGGATGCCTATTATTCTGTAGCAATTCATCAATGCTTCAGGAGGTATTTAAAATTTAATTGGCTGGGACAATTATGGCAGTTTAAAGCTTTACCAAATGGATTGAGTTCGGCTCCTAGACTCTTTACAAAACTGTTGAAACCAGTTTTAGCCCAATTAAGAGCACAGAAACACATTGTTATGGCTTATCTGGATGATATTCTGATCATTAGTGATACTCAAGAGTCAGCTGAGCACTCAGTTTCAGTTACTAAAGCTTTGTTTGAAAAGCTAGGGTTTTTGATTCATCCAATTAAGTCCCAGCTGCAGCCAGCACAATCAATTAACTTTTTTGGGGTTTGTAATTAACTCAGTGACTATGTTAGTTACTTTGCCAACAGAGAAGGTCAATGACATCTTGATGACTTGTAATTACCTCATTCACAAACCTTATCCCTCCATCCGAGAAGTGGCAAAAACCATTGGGAAACTGGTAGCAGCATTTCCGGCAGTGGAATTTGGTCCATTACATTATCAAAATCTTCAAAGGGACAAAACAAGGGCTCTTAAGGAGAAGGCAGGGCACTTTGACAGGCCTATGCAATTAACAAAAGAAGCCGTGTTGGAATTACAATGGTGGGTTGAAAATGTCCCACAAGCTGCTAAGAATATCATGATTAAACAACCTGAAATGGTTTTACAAACGGATGCTAGTGCTCTCGGATGGGGGGCTACAGATTCGTCCTCCAGTTGTGGAGGTAGATGGAAAGCTCAAGAAGAAGCGTTTCTTCAAGTTTATGGTATTAACTATTTGGAGTTAATGGGTGCTTTTTATGGACTTAAAGCATATTGTTGTGCTAAACAGGGTCTACATGTGTTAATACAGTTAGACAATAAAACGGCTGTTGCATACATTAATCACATGGGGGGAGTTAGGTCAGTATCATGTGATTCTCTGGCCAATGAGATATGGCAATGGTGTATTGGTCGCCAAATATGGATTTCAGCAAGCTACATTCCGGGTAAGGACAATGTGGTAGCAGATGAAAGGTCCAGGATTTTTAAAGATAATACGGAATGGATGCTTAAGCCAGCAATATTTAAGAATATTGTAAACCAATTTGGGTTGCCAGAAATAGATTTGTTTGCATCTAGGCTTAATCATCAGTTGCCTACTTATGTGTCTTGGGAACATGATCCAGATGCAGTAGCAGTAGATGCTTTTTCATTACACTGGGGAAAGATGTTCTTTTATGCTTTTCCACCATTTGCTTTGATTCAGAGATGCTTGAAGAAGATAGAACAAGATTCTGCTTCTGGATTGTTGGTAGTTCCAAATTGGCCAACTCAACCTTGGTTCCCAGTAATGCTGAATATGATTAAAGAACCATATATGTCGATTCCTAACTGTAGTGATATCTTGACTAATCCGGTAACTAAAGAGATTTACCCATTGTATGCATATATGAATTTGTTAATCTGCAGGTTTTGACCAGACCACTACAGGAGCTGGGATTGTCGGACCAAAACTATGAAAGTTATGGTTGCATCATGGCGCAATAGCACACAAAAGCAATATATGACACATATTAAGAAATGGGAAGACTTTTGCACACAGTCAAATATTTCTTATGATACTGTAAATATTGTAAATGTTTTGGAATTCCTTGCCAATTTGCATTTTCAGCAACATTTAAGTTACAGTGCCATTAACACTGCACGCAGTGCCTTGTCGTCCTATTTAGGGCTTATGACTGATCAGAGATCAATTGGGTCGCATCCATTAATATCTAGATTCATGAAAGGAATCTTTAATATTAATCCACCCAAACAAGATACACAGAGATTTGGGATGTGAGCATTGTACTTACGCTACTTAGACAATGGACTCCAATTGAAGGGTTGACATTGGAAAGATTGACATTGAAATTAGTCATGTTAATGTCACTGGTCTCAGCTCAAAGAGTGCAAACTTTACAAATGTTGCGTTTAGACTGTATGCATGTGACTACAGATAATGTTGTGTTCTATGTTTACGAGTTAATCAAACAAAGCAGACCAGGGAGATCTGGAACAAAGGTAACCTTTCAAGCTTATCATATTGATCCTACTTTGTGTGTGGTTAAACATTTGAACGAATATATTAAAGTTACTGACACCCTTCGAGGAAATGAAAAAAGCGTTAATGGTTACGCACAAAAAACCACACACAAAAGCTTCAGTTCAAACTATCTCAAAATGGTTGAAACAGGTGTTGGTTTTAGCGGGAGTAGACACTGATGTGTTCAAATCTCACTCCACCAGGGCGGCAGCTACGTCCGCGGCGAAGGGGCGGGACGTACCTCTCGAGCATATTTTAAAAGTCGCAGGGTGGAGTAAAGAAGAAACTTTCTCAAAGTTCTACAATAAACCTGTTCACACTATGACAAGCTTTGGACACGCGGTGTTGGGAGCACTATAATCACCTGCTTTGTTTACTATTAATTGCTATAATCAATGGTGTAGTCACTTCTATCTTTTATCACTTGTAATCATTTTCCCTCAGATATAAGGAGGGTTATTATATGGTCTTTAAACCATTAAAAAGTTAATTGTGAAATGATCTAACATTAGTCTGGTTTCTCATGTATGTGTTTACTTAGCCGGACTGTCGTACGGATTGATTCTACGACATAAAAAACACAGAAAGCTTTAAAATCTTCACGTAGTCACTCACGTGACTCCGAAGTAAAATAGTAAGATTAAACAAGAACTTACCAGTTCGAAGTTTGATCGTTATTTTATGAGGAGTTACGATGAGGGATTACGTGCCCTCCGCTCCCACCCTCATAAAATAAATGATCAAATGGTAGTTCTGAGTCTTTTATGAGCCTTACTATGTTACTCCGGCTTTTGGTGTTCTGTGTTTTTCATGCCGCTGCTTTGAAGTATGCCGTTGCCAGCGTGAGGCGGGGTCTTCACGTAATCCCTCATCGTAACTCCTCATAAAATAACGATCAAACTTCGAACTGGTAAGTTCTTGTTTAATCTTACTATTATACTGCATCTGCCAAACATTTGCCCACTCACCCAGCCTATCCAAGTCACCTTGCAGTCTCCTAGTCCCTTGCTCCTGTCCCTCCAGCTCCCTCCCGGTTACGCTGACCAACGTGCTTTCGGGCGGGTTACCGATCCTACCGACCAACGAGCCTTCAGGTGGGTTCCCGATCCCGCCAACCGACGAGCCTTGAAGCGAGGTTCCGGCGACCACTGAGCCTTTGGACAGCTTCCTGATCTTGTCGACCGCTGAGCCTTCATGCAGGCTCCTGATCTCGTCGAACGCTGAGCTTTCAGGCGAGGTCCCGCCAACTGCGACCCTTCGGGCAGACTGAGACGAGCCTTTGGGCAGATTCCTGGTCCCACCCATATGAACAACCCAGGTGAAAATTCTTCCACATTGCAGCCAACTCTTTAACAATTTTTAGAGTTTTGACATATGTAATTGTACAACCAACCATGTAGCAGGAAATGTCATAATTGAAATCTCTTCCCCATGTTGGTGAATGTTAATGGATTTATCACTCATTGTAAATCCCACCTTTTTATGCTGTTGTCATTACGTTTAACCAAATCATTCCCACTTTTCACCATATACTTGTCTACCCACTTTTCACCATGTGGGTTTTTCTGATGTAACATATTTCCATCACATGAATTGAATATAACTCGATTAATGAATTATGGGAGCACTACATTCAGATTTAGGTTTATTATTGCCACATGTACCAGTACAGTGAAAAGATTAGTTTTGCATGCTATCCAAACAGATCAGATAATACTATACATAAATGCAATCAAGTCAAACTCCGGTAAAATAGATAGAGCAAAGGGGAAGATACAGAGTGCAGAATATAGTTCTCAGCATTGTAGCACATCAGTTCCAGAGACAAATTCTGTTAGAACGCATGTTTTAATCACGCTCTGAGTCCAGTGTTAGGTTTCACGATTTCTTTATTCACAGCTTTCAGCTGTGAGAGAGAAGATGAATCTTCCCAGGCAAACAACAGACTGCTAATATCCTGCGGCACAAGCTTTCTTGTCTATACAATGTCTACGATGGGGTTGAGGTGAATCAGACAGTTGCACAAGCTTGTAGATGGATAATTCTGAAGCATGATAACAGAAGGGAAGAAGCTGTTCCTGGATCTGATGGTGCAGGCTTTCAAGAATGTGTACCGTCTGCCGGATGGGAGCAGGGAGAAGAAGGAATGACCAGGATGGAACGTCTATTACTTGTCTTGGGCAACATGAAGTGGCGATGGAATCAATGTCAGAAGTCTGGTCTACATCTATAACTCTCTGCAATTTCTTGTGGTCATGGGCAGAACTGTTTCTAGACCAAAGATAGACACAAAATGCAGGAGTTACTCAGCGGGACAGGCAGCATCTCAGGAGAGAAGGAACGGGTGACCTTTCGATTCTGCCTGTCCCACTGTGTTACTCCAAGCATTTTGTGTCTATCCTTGGTGTAAACCAGCAGTTTCTTCAAGATTCAAGAGAGTTTATTGTCATGTGTCCCAGATAGGACAATTAAATTCTTACTACATGTTTCAAGACCAAGCTGTGAAGCAACCCGACAGTATGCTTTTATGGGGTGCATCGATAGATGTTTATGAGGGTTATAGGAGAAATGCCAGATTTCCTCAGTCTCCTCTTGGAAGCAGTTCTGTTGCACAGACAGGATTGATCCTCATGTCATTTCGACCGGGAAGGAACCCGCACAAGTCGGACACTGGCTGTGACAGGTTTACTGCAGAAAAAAACGGTCTTTGAAAAAACTCCTGATTACATATACCTCCTCACAGTAATCAGACACCATTGTCTCTTAACAACACAGTGCTGCCAGTTTCACAGCAGGAGGCCATTACTTTGGAAATTGTGTTTTTTTTTTCTAATGGCATGACTGCAATGAGTGAAACTTGGTTAAAATTGTGAATTTGCCAATTGCCAGAAGTGTTTGATAGCAATCAACAAATCAGTGAAGAGACTGCATCATGATCACCAAATAGTAATGTTTTTGTAGCGAAGTACTCATTGTTGGTAAAGGGCCTGTCCCACTTACGGGACCTTGGCCCGCAAATTACGCGACCTCGTGGTCGCTTGAGGCGTACGGGCACCGTATGGCCGCGCTGGGCCGGTCCCACTTAGAAGCGCGGAGTTGTGCGGGGCTGGTCCCGACATCGCGCGGGGCTCCGAAATTCTTGCAGTGGCCGAAATCTTCGCGCGTCAACGGCCTGTCGGCACGCAGGCGCATTTTGGTCGTACACAGCGTCTTGATGGCGTACGCCTAGCGCGTGGTGTTGCGTTGCGTGATGACGTCACCGCCGACACCGTGCGACGCCCAAATTCAGTCGGCCCGCCTCCTGCCCAGCTGATTGGTAAGCATGACGCAAATGACGTCGCGCGCCAACTTAGCGCAGACTTCACGTTAATTCCGCTTCCGTTTGGTCGCGCCAAACGCGCGCAATCGCATGCAAGTGGGACAGGCCCTTAAGCTGTCGTCGTTTGCCCTTACAGAGCCCTCGGGAAGCTGTTATTTGGTTAGCAGTTCATCACATGCAGAAGAAAGCTCTGGAACTATTTTCCCGTGAAATTGCTCCAGCTGGCACAGGAATGGGTGAGTGGACTTTTTCTTCTGTGTCTGTTACCTCAGAAGAATATTATGTGTTTATATAAGTCTGAATTTATTTGGAGAGAGAATGATCACTATCGTATCTGTTTCCACCACCGTCCCTGACAACATGTTACAGACACCCACCACTCTCTGTGTAAAGCAAACCTTGCCCGGCACATCTCCTGTAAACTTGTGTAGGAAGGAACTGCAGATGCTGGTTTAAACGAAGATGGACACAAAATGCTGGAGGAACTCAGCGGGACAGGCAGCATCTCTGGAGAGAAGGAATGGGTGATGTTTTGGGTCATGAAACGTCACCCATTCCATCTCTCCAGAGATGCTGCCTCTCCTGCTGATTTACTGTTCTCCAGTATTTAGTGTCTATCTCGTTTAAACTTTCCTGCTCTGACCTTAAGGCTGTGTCCACTAGAATTTTAGATAACCACCCTGGGAAGAAAAGACTTCCCTATCTATGCCTCTGGTAATATTATTCTGACTACCGACACGATCCAAGCCACTTAAAATGTTATAGACTTTTACCAGGTCTCCCGACAACCTCCAGAGCGCCAGCGAGAACAATCATAGTGTGTACAATGCCAAGGGTGTTGACCCGAAACGCCACCCATTTCTTCTCTCCAGAGATGCTGCCTGTCCCGCTGAGTTACTCCAGCATTTTGTGTCTATCATCTTTCAGCTAAAAGGTGGCATTCTGGTAAAAAACAACAAAGTACTGAAGACACTCGGAGGCACTCAGGGATCCTCGTTCGGTGGAATGGGGAAGCAATGTTTTGGATCAGGACCCTCCTTCAGACAGATGTAGTAAGGGGGAGAAAGCTGCAAAATACAGGTGTGAGGGGCAAAACCTGGCAAGTGATAAGTGAAGATAGACACAAAATGCTGGAGGAACTCAGCGGGACAGGCAGCATCTCTGGAGAGAGGGAATGGGTGATGTTTCGGGTCGAGTCCCTTCTTCAGACTGACGTTAGGGCAGTGGGCGGGACAGAGATAGAATGTAGTCGGAAACTGGGGTTGCCAACTTTCTCACTCCAAAATAAGGGACAAAGGGTCAAAATAAGGGACAAATTCCCGACGGCAATTCGTTGACCGACTCAGCCGTGGCTGGGTGAATGATGATTTGGCCCGGGTGCTGGACTGCCATCACCCTCCACCCTCACCCATTCAGATTTGGAAGCCTTGGGCAAATTGAATTGTTACTTATTTTTATTTTTTATTTTTACGGAGAGGAGAACAATCTGCGCATGCGCAGTTTAAGATTTTTTTTAAAAAGCCGACTGAGTAATCACTCAGGGCACGTGCCTGGTAAAGGGACAGGTGTTGCATCTCCTGCAGTTGCAGGGGAAAGTACCCGGGGAGGGGGTGGTTTAGATGGGAAGGGACGGGTTGACCAGGGAGTTGCGAAGGGAACGGTCTCTGCTGAAAGCAGAAAGGGGTGGAGATGGGAAGATGTGGCCAGTGGTGGGATCCTGTTGGAGGTGGCGAAAGTGTTGGAGGATTATTTGCAGTATGCGACGGCTGATGGGGTGGAAGGTGAGGACAAGGGGGACTCTGTTCTTGTTGCGAATGAGAGGAGGGTGAGACACCGAACCCTGAGGCACACCACTAGTCACAGGCCTCCAGTCCGAGAAGCAACCTTCCACTATCACCCTCTGCTTCCTTCCATGGAGCCAATTTCCATCCATTCAGCTATCTCCCCATGGATCCCATAGATCTAACCTTCCAGAGCAGACTGCCATGTGAAACCTTGTCACGCAAACCTCTACATCCTCCTGTGCTGGGCCAACACGGACGGCACACAAGACTCCAAATGTGGCCTCACCAGTTTTATAAAGCTTCAACCCAACTGTTATATTCAATGCCCCGACTGATGAAGGCAAACATGCCTTCTTTACCAGTCTATTTGCCTGTCATGGAGTCATATAACACGTAAACAGGCCCTTCAGCCCAGCTTGCCCATGACGACCAAGTTGCCCAACTACCCTGCCTGTGCTTGGCCTTTATCCCTGTAAACCTTTCTATCCATGTACCTGTCCAAATGTCTACAAAATGTGGTTATAGTTTCTGCCTCAACTATCCCCTGGTTCTTGATTCCCTTTCTCTGGGTAAAATGCTGTGCATTCACCCGATCTATTCCCCTCATGGTCTTTTACACCTCTATAAGATCACCCCTCATCGTCCTGCGCTCCAAGGAATAAAGTCCTACCCTGCTCGACCTCTTGATCAGATTTGTTTAGGGGTGGCACAGTAGTCCCGCGGTAGAGTTGCTCCTTTCTAACGCCAGAGTCAGCAAGCCTAACTATGGGCGCTGTCTGTGCGGAATATGTACGCTCTCCCCGCGACCGCATGGGTTTCTCCGGGTGCTCAGGTTTCTTCCCATATTCCAAAGACCTGGTTTATTGGTTTAATTGGCTTCTGTGATTTGCCCCTAGTGTGTAGAATGGAACTAGTGTGCGGGGATCGCTAGTCTGCACGTAGTCGTGGGCCAAAGGGCCTCTTTCCACGCTGTATCTCAAAACCAAACTTCAAAATTGCAGTTTGTAAATTTTTTACATCACATAACCAAATTTTGCATCACACTACAGATTTGTCAACTTAATGTGGTTACTTTAAAAGTAAAAGTAGCTGGCCTTCTTCTTCTTTCTCTAATCCATCTGTACATTTCCAACGCAAAGATGATACAAGGGGAAGTTTCTTAACCAGTTACAATAAAATTCAAATGTAGCTCTGTGCGACTTGCTGCCATTGATTTTCTTCGAGCCTTTTGCATGGGCAAAGTTGCATGAATTGGAGTGTGTTAAAAGGATAAACGAGGCTTTATCTTGCTAAATCAAATGTGGTCGTTTCTAGTGGGTGCTGAGCTGCAAGCTAGGGTGCATGTATTTAGGATTATTGCTAAATCAAAGGGAAAGTGGAACAGTTGTTTTCACACAGTTATTAAAAGGTACATTTTGTGTACTTGACTGAAGAGCATTCATTGGAATGTTATGTAAACCATCTATGATTTGTGGCATAAATCCAAATTGTTCAGAGTTGGTGTTTTTTCGGTAATAAGGACAATGTTCTTATTGACATAGGCTTATAACTAAAATCCACGGAAGTCTTATTTTCTTTGCAACACCGAGAACAATATATTCCTTAGAATTTGCGCACAATAAACCTTTCTAAGAAAGGGAAATACTTCTGATAAATGATGACTTATATAGGGATTTAAAAAAAAACTAAACCTAAAAATATTTTCCAAGAAATTGAAGATTTCTGATGAAAAGCAAAAACAAAGGTAGAACACAGCGGGTCAGGCAGCATGGTTGGAGGTGAAGGGTGAAAGGCTACGTTTCAGATCGAGACTCTGCATCAAGACTCTGTGCTCATATTGTGGCAACAGCAGCCATCTCAAACTCAGTCTCCTTCCCACTCCCACACTGACCTGTCTATCCTCAGCCTTCTCAGTTGCTATATAGAGGCTGAATGCAGATTGGAAGATCTTGCATTCCATTTTCATAGCTTACCACTCAATGGTTTGAATGTTGAATTTTCTAATTGCAGGTAACCCACACACCCAGTGCTGTCCTCCCTTACACACTAGCCTGGACCCCCAGGTTTCTTCTCATCGTGTTCATCCTCCCCATCAGGCTCCATTTAAAGCTTCTGTCCCACCCTCCGATGTACAGCAATACATTGGCAATCTTTCCTATTCACTCTTAAGTCCTGATGCAATGTCTCAACCCAAAACATCAACATACACCTTTTGCTTCCACAGGTTCATAAGTTCATTAAGAGCAGAATTGGGCCATTCGGCGCATCGAGTCTACTCCGCCATTCAATCATGGCTGAACTATCTTTCCCTCGCAACCCCATTCCCCTGCTTTCTCCCTGTAATCTGTTTGTTTTTTTTTTAAATAATTGTTTTATTAGAAGCAAGTACATAATAAAAACATTTCATGTATAACAATCATACATTACTAATATTATCAATATTATCAATTATTTAATAACTCTGCTATATTTTTTATTTTTTATATAGATAGAAAATAATAAGGAAAATAAAAAAAACAAGAAGGTATGATAAAGAAGAATGGAATAATTTACTAATAATACAACATTGGAGATATGTTCGTAAATTATAAAGTATAACTCTTCATCTAATCCTTGGTTCGAGCTTCAGTCAGATTCTCGTGCCGAACCAGTTTGCCCCTTCAGATAATCAATAAATGGCGACCATATTCCGATAAAAAGTTCTTGTTTGTCCATTTAGACAAATCTGATTCTTTCCAAATGTAGGGTCTCCGACATTTCCATAATCCACATTTTAATTGTGGGGGTTATAGGACCTTTCCAAAATTTTAATATTATTTTTTCCCAATTATTATACTATAGTAGATAAAGTTTATTTGGCTTTTAGTAAGTATTTGACTTTGTTCTAATATTCCTAATATTATTAGTTTTGAGTTGGGGTCCAATTGGGTGTTGACAACTTCCGAAATTATCTTAAAAATTTCCGTCCAAAAGTTTTTAATTTTTATACAATTTACAAATGTGTGAGTTAAGTTAGCCTCTAAATGCTGACATTTTTCGCAGATAGGAGATATATGTGGGAAGATTCTATTTAATTTTGTTTTTGAGTAATGTGATCTTTGTAATACTTTAAATTGTATTAGAGAGTGTCTGGCATTTAACGAGCATTGGTGAATATGTTGTAAGCTTTCGTCCCAAATATCTTTCACTATTGGCTGGCCTAGTTCATTTTTCCATGTTTGCCTATATGTTTCCGTCATTGGTGCCTCACTGTCTAATAGGATATTGTAGATATGCGATATTAATTTTTCTGTATTAGGGTGTTTATTCAAACATTCATCAAGAGTTTCTGGATCTCTAGTTCTGTAATCCTGTGTATTTGATTTAGCATAATCTCTAAATTGTAGATATCTGAAATAGTCATTTGAGTGAAGTCCATAAATTTGTTGTAACTCCTGAAATGAAAGAAATGTGCCTTTCCTATAGAGATGACCCATCTTTTTAATTCCATGATTTTTCCATTGTAAAAAAACTTTACCCAAGATTGAGGGTTTGAATGCAAGGTTGTTTACAATGGGATGAAAGAGTGATAGATTATCCAATTTTAAAGTCTTTTTTAATTGTTTCCAAATTTGTATACCACTGTATATTATAGGGTTTTCACTATGGTTTGTTCAATTTAGTGGTAGCAAACAATCAAACCAATTTCAAATGGTAAACTGTCTTCCTTTTCCATTTTTAACCAATCTGGTTGCTGGTCCAATTCTTCCAACCAGAAGTTCATATTTTTAATGTTAACTGCCCAGAAATAGAGCATGAAATTCAGTAAAGCTAAACCTCCATTTATTTTTGATTTACATAAATGTTTTTTGTTTATTCTGTGATTCTTATAATCCCAGATAAAATGAGTGACTATGGAGTCAACCTTTATAAAAAAAAATTTGTAAGATACATCGGGATTGATTGAAAGAGGTACAATAATTGCAGAAGAAAAATCATTTTTATGGCATTAATTCTACCAAACGTTGAGATAGGTAGTGTTTTCCAATATTGAATATTCTTATGCAATTTGTTCAGTAAAGGAGGGAAGTTTAGTTTAAATAAAGAAGTATATGTCTTAGTTACATAAATTCCTAGATCCATCAGATCTTTACAAAGTCACGATGTTCGGTGACGTCAGGTATTTTGTGAGTAATGTTCAGTCATCAGTCATATTCTCGATATTCTGGGCGAAATCAAATGCATCCTTATGGTTAGCGAAGATGTGTTCCTTCTTCCTGTAGGTGACTCTTAATGTTGCCGGGTACATCAGGCCTTATCTCAGATCTGGTACGTCCTTGAGTATTCTTCTTGTCTCTGTGAACAGCGCTCTCTTCCTGGAGACCTCCACAGGATAATCTCTATAAATGCTGATCTTGTCTCCTTCATATGTGAGATTTCTGGTACGAACAATTTTCTTCATCATGTCATCCAGTACATGGTCGTATTGCACCTTCACTATCATTTGTCTTGGTGGGGCGTCTCAGTGCTCTATGTGCACGACCTAGTAGAGGTTTTTGATCCAGGTTTAAGACTTTTTGCAATAAGTCTGCAGCGAATTCGCGGGGATCTCAGTTCCCTTCTCTTCCTTCTTGGACGCTGACAATTCTTAAATTCTGATGCCTTTGACGTCCTTCCAAGTCAGTAAATCTTTCAGTTATTTTACTCAATAAGTCTGATAGACGTTGATTCTCTTTGATAAGCTGTTTTGTAGTTCCGGCACTTGTCGCTTCAATCTCCTCTAAATGAGTTATTGCTATATTTTGTTGGTCTAATGTCTTATTGATGGGATCCAACCTATCGTTAAAGCTGGATTCCATCGAGTTGATTTTAACATCTATCTCCTCCATCTGTTGAGCAAGATTTTCTTCCGTTTCGTTTTTCCATGTATCCAATAGTTCAAGAACAGTGGTGTTGATTTCTTCTTTAATTTCTTCTTTAAATTCTTCTTTAAAAGTTTGAAGTTCTTCTTTAAAATTCAGCTTTTCATTGAAATTTTTCAATTGTTCCTTTATATTTATAATTTCTTGAGATAGAAAATTCCGAGGTTCTTCTATCTCCGGTTTTTTGGACTTTGATTTGTTTGATACATCTTCTTGGGACGACATTGTACCTGAGCCCGAGGCTTCAGTCGGGCCTACTTCTTCCGCCGCTTGCTTGGGCTTAACGGCCCGTTTGTCTTGGGGGGGGGGGGGGTATGTTGCACAGACATACCACCGGAGTAGCACGCCTGATGACATCACTCACGCGTTGCAGGCAGCCGGTGCGATAACAGCAGGTAGGTCCCGTTCTTTTCTCCCATTTTCAGCGGTTTTTGCGTGGAGATAGCTGGCGCTGGTCTCTAGCCCTCCATAGTGCATACCTGCCAACTATTCCGATTTGGGCGGAATTCTTCCGATTTTTCCATCCCAATTCCGAATTCCGATTTTTTTCCTCAATATTCCGAAAAAAATTGGAATTCGGAATTGGGATGGAAGCGTGCATGCGACCCATGGCGGCGGCGGCGGCGAGGAGACAGCGAGAGAGCGCACCGCGCCTGCGCCGCTTATGGGGACACGCACGGGTGTACGTCAGCACGCAGCCGCATGACCCCGCCCCGCCACGGTGGCGTTCGGCGTCATTTCCCCCCCCCCCCGCACTGAGGTCACTTTGTTAACGAAGAAACTGCAGATGCTGGAGAATCGAGGGTTACACAAAAAGCTGGAGAAACTCAGCGGGTGCAGCAGCATCTAAGGAGCGAAGGAGATAGGCGACGTTTCGGGTCGAGACCCTTCTTCAGACTGGTCAGGGATCAGGGAAACGAGAGATACAGACTGATCCCTGACCAGTCTGAAGAAGGGTCTCGACCCGAAACGTCGCCTATCTCCTTCGCTCCTTAGATGCTGCTGCACCCGCTGAGTTTCTCCAGCCTTTTGTGTAACCCTCGATTCTCCAGCATCTGCAGTTTCTTCGTCAACACAACAGCCAGTGCAACAATCTGTGGTTTCGTTGCCTGGAACTAATGTTGCAACAGTGGCGACGCGGAGAGCTGCAGCGTTGCAAGTCGGGCAACCCGATCCCGTGTTGTCCTGTGTTGTCCTGCGTTGTCCTGCCCTGTGCTTCGGGAAGTGACGCTTTAATCGCGCCCACAGACTGCAGACCAGGATCTGTGCTGCGGACAAGGTGCTTATTTGCACAATCATGGTGACTGCAAGTGAGTATCAGAACGGGAAACAAGCACTATATATATATATATTCGTTTTCCCCGTGTGTTCAGTTGCTACCAGAGATCCTTTGCTAGAGGATATTTTGTTGCTACATAACCAGCTCCTGCCAGTTTCCGCCCTGCAGCCGACGCTTCGTCAACTCGCGCTCGGGATCCGCGTCCAGCAAAGATCCCAGAGCGACGTGGTCTTTTGTGTCCAGTCAGTGTGCATGTGTTTGGTCATTTCGGGCTTTCCCGTGCAGTTTGTAAATATCACCATAGAGCATATAGTTTTTAAGAAGGAACTGCAGATGCTGGAAAATCGAAGGTAGACAAAAATGCTGGAAAATCTCAGCGGGAGCAGCAGCATCTATGGAGCGAAGAAGAAGAAAGGCGACGTCTCGGGCCGAAACCCTTCTTCAGGCATATATGATATATTATATATCATATATGCCTGAAAATGCATAAATATATAAACGCTATATGCATATATATCAGTTGCAAATATCAGCATATAGCATATATATCAGATGTAAATATCAGCATGTACATCAGTTGTAAATATCAGCATATATATGTTGTAAATATCAGCATATATATCAGTTGTAAATATCAGCATATATATAGTTGTAAATATCAGCATAGAGCATATATATCAGTTGTAAATATCAGCGTAGCATATATATGTTGTAAATATCAGCATGTAGCACTGAGGTCACTTTGTTAACGAAGATACTGCAGATGCTGGAGAATCGAGGGTTACACAAAATGTTGGAGAAACTCAGCGGGTGCAGCAGCATCTAAGGAGCGAAGGAGATACACAAAATGCTGGAGAAACTCAGCGGGTGCAGCAGAAAGTCTGAAGAAGGGTCTCGACCCGAAACGTCGCCCATCTCCTTCGCTCCTTAGATGCTGCTGCACCCGCTGAGTTTCTCCAGCATTTTGTGTAACCCCCCTGAGGTCACTTTCCCGCCCTCACTGACGTCACGTACCCCGCCCCTTACTGACGTCACGTGCCCCGCCCCTTACTGACGTCACTTGCCCCGCCCCTTACTGACGTCACGTGCCCCGCCCTCACTGACGTCAGACTAATAGGATTCCGATTTTTCAATCTCACAAGTTGGCAGGTATGATAGTGCCACCGGATGTCAATCTTTGACACCCTTTCAAATCAAGAACCTGTGAATCTACGCCTACAAAATACCCAAAGACTTAGCCTCCACGGCAGTCCACAGATTCACCACCCTCTGCCTAAAGAAACTCCTCCTCGTCTTCTTTCTAAAGGCATATCCTTTTTATTACGAGGTGTGCCCTCTGGTTCTAAATGCTCCCACTGGTGGAAACATCTTCTCCACATCCACTCACCCAGGCCCTTCACTATTCGGTTAGTTTAAATGAGACTCATCCTTCTAAACTCCAGCGAGTACAGGCCCAGTGCCTTCAAACGCTCATCATATGTTAACCCAATCATCCCCAGGATCATTCTCTTAAACCTCCTCTAAATCCTCTCCAACGTCAGCACATCCCTCCTCAATATTACATCCCCACTTTTATATTCTAGTCCTCAATAAATGCTAGCTTTGAATTCGCCAATTTGACTTGCAAAACAGTGCTAAAATGCAAATTAACTTTGGGAATCCTGCACCAGCACCCTCAAGTCCCTTTGAATTTCCAATTTCTGGATCCTCTCCCAATTTAGTAAAACAGTCTACGCCGATATATCTACTACCAAATTGCATGACCATACACTATGCTAAACTATATTCCATCTCCCACTTCTCTGCCCACTCTCCAAACTGGCACGCGTTTGTTTCCATGCCATCAACATCTCTTTATTACCATGTGCTTTAGTTCTTGTCAATAGCATCTTTTCAAAAGCTTTCTGGAATTCAATTAATATCATGTTGGCTGTGAAACCCTTTCAACTTTATCTGTCACCTCACCCAAATATTCAGTTTTGTTATATGTGATTTTTCCCTTAACAATCCATGCGGGCTTGCCTCCATTAAGCCAGAGGACTAATAATCCTGTCCTGCATCAATGGTTCCAAGAGGTTTGCTGCCACCCAGGCTAAACTGGTGTTGCCGGTGCAGCAGAACCTAGTGGTTAAGCTACTCTTGCTATGCAAATCCTCGGCAGCCATGGAAAGGAGTCACGGGATATATGGGGGTGTGCCCTAGTGTATAAGAACTGGCCTTCCCTCTCTCGCTCTCTTGCTTTTCCGCTTCCTCTCTCTTCATGGGAGTGGCCTGCCACCTCAGCAGGAGCTCAACCGAGCTCAGGAGGCAACAGCCTCTCAACAACAACGACTATTACGTTACAGTGCTAAAGGTGCATGTATTTCCAACCTACAATGTCTGAATAAAGAATCCATTTATTCACAACGTTTGTGCCTCTACACTGGGCTTATTCCTATTTTTGAACTAAGGATAACATTTGCTACTCTCCAATACTCGTACACCAGCCCAGGTGGCAGCCCCCTGTAAGAGCTAAGGTTATAAGGTCATAAGTCATAAGAGCAGAATTAGGCCATTCGGCCCATCAAGTCTACTCCGCCATTCAATCATGTCTGATCTGTCTCTCCCTCCTAACCCCATTCGCCTGCCTCCTCCCTATAACCCCTGACACCCGCACTAATCAAGAATCTACCATCTCTGCTTTAAAAACATCCATTGACATGGCCTCTACAGCCTTCTGTGGCAAAGAATTCCACAGATTCACCACCCTCTGACTAAATAAATCCCTTCTCATCTCCTTCCGAAAGGAACATCCTTTCAATATCAATATCAGTTTTATTCGTCACTTGCACATAAAGTGTTTAATTCTGAGGCTATGACCTCTAGTCCTAGACTCTCCCACTAAGTGTCAATGCCCTATCATCTAGGTTAACTATGTGAGCCTGCATTTAATCAAGAGAATAGTGCAATGTGGAGCTCTCACAGGAACACGAGCAACATAAAAGACTAAAGTATTTTACGAATCAATGCAATTGAAAATCACAATCTTTTCTGGATTTTCAGAAATAGGATTCGAGTGACATGGAATGTTATTTTAATGCTGTTAACATCTAATAAAGCAGTTTCTAGGACTCATTTACATACGTTGTGCCTGGCAGATGATTTCAATTATGTTGTTGACTGCGTATATTTAGCATGTAGTAGGATAGGAGTGGGAGACTTTCTGTAGTTACAGTCTCTTCTGTTGCAAAATAAATAAAGGTTGAACGCTTGCCGGCTTAAAATTGCAAAGCACCTGTGAGTTTCCACTGCATAATAATAATAATAATAATAATAAACTTTATTTCAGACTCAAGGTCCAGGCAAGGGACAACATTACATAAAAATACATTGCATATTAAAAACATCATCAAATACATATAAAATCTTAGTATATCACTTAGAAAAGCATCATAAATTATATATTAAAAAAAACACAATACATGAATTAAAATCCAGAATAAAAAAGAATGATCAATGTCCTACAACGATACAAGTGTCTCCACAACTGGGATTGGTAGCGTGTAGTGCTAAACCTTATGTTTGACAAGGCCACAATAATTACATTTTTAGTCATTTATCTTGCAAATGAATGTATACATATGATTTCTTAGGATAGCTTCTAAAGTACTGCCTCCTGCAGCCACAAGCATGTTACCAGCACTACGCCATCTAGGTTTCCTTAGCAGTGTTCTCTTGGCATCATTATAGGCATAATTTCCAACCAAACAACATTTAAATTTTGAAAAATGAATTCATGCTTACATTGATGAAAGTCTTCAAAACACTTTTTGAGGCAACAGCAAGTAACTTGGCACCATCCCAAATGTATACAAAACAAAGCCTTGATCATGAACCTCCATTAAGTTTACATTTGAGATTATTTAAACAACCAAACAGTGTCACAGTTTTGTATATTTAAAAGTATTCGTTGTGTATTTATGATGCTGATGACAAATGACCATCCGCTGTGTGTATCAACAGCGTTAATAGTGCGAGTAATATCTGGAAATAGAGATTTGCCTAATTATTTGTTTGACAAAACTGCTAAAAATGTTTATTACAGAGTTCATGTAAATTAAATCTATTTTAAGAGGCATATAAGAAGCACATTGTTCTGTGTAACTTAAATAAGGCTTCATAAATTGGGCTTTGCAGGGACATCGGATAAAGTTAGAGCTGTCATTTTTTGTTAATATGCAATTATTCAAGCACAGTTGTTAACGAATTAATTCATCCTGATCAAACAGGATTTATACCTAAAAGATATTCTTCATATAATCTAAGACGGTTATTTAATATCATATATTCGAAAAGAAGTGATAAAAAAGACTTAGTAGTTATCTCGCTGGATGCAGAAAAAGCTTTTGACCAGGTGGAATGGCCTTATTTATTTTCGGTGATGGAAGCTTTTAAGCTTGGTGATAAGTTTACTACTTGGATCAAATTATTATATGCAAACCCAACAGCTAGAATAACAACAAACCGTATGTTATCAACTAAATTTAGTTTATCTCGAGGTTGTAGACAAGGCTGTCCTTTATCACCTTTACTGTTTGCGTTAGCAATCGAACCTCTTGCCCAAAGGGTAAGATTGCACCCGGAAATATATGGATATGATACTAAAGATACTAAGAATAAAATCTCGTTATATGCGGACGATGTATTACTTTATATCACTAAACCGGAAATAAGTATCCGTAATTTGTTAAAACTAATAACGGAATTTGGTTTAATTTCAGGATACAGTATCAATTGGAATAAAAGTGAACTTATGCCAATAACCATGAATAACTTACAGATATTACAACAATTTCCTTTTAAGATAACAAATGAAAATATTAAATATCTTGGTATTTTTGTTACAAAAAGATTTGACTCTCTATTTAAGTCTAATTTCCCGTTATTACTGAATAAATTAAATAAAAATATTTTATACTGGAAAAGTTTACCTATTTCAATGTTAGGTAAAATAAACGCAATAAAAATGATTTTTCTCCCACAATTATTATATTTATTTCAATCAATCCCGATATATCTCCCTAAAAATTTTTTTTTAAAAGTAGACTCTATAGTCACTAACTTTATCTGGGATTATAAGAACCATAGAATAAATAAAAAACACTTATGTAAAGCTAAAATAAACGGGGGTTTAGCATTACCAAATTTTATGTTTTATTATTGGGCAGTTAATATTAAAAATATGAACTTCTGGTTAGAAGAAACAGATAATAAACCAAACTGGTTAAAAATGGAAAGAGAAGACTGTTTTCCATTTGAAATTAGCTCTATAATATTTGCTAATATTAATGTACCTAAGAAAATTTATAGTGAAAACTCGATAATAGAAAGCGGAATCCGTATTTGGAAACAAATAAAGAAAACATTAAAACTAAAATTTATACCGCTAGGTCTTACTATTGCCAACAATTTTACGTTTAAAACCCTCAACGATGGATAAGGCTTTTATACAATGGAAAAATAAAGGAATTTTAAACATAGGGGATCTTTATAAGGAAAATTTTTTTCTTTCATTTCAAGAGTTACAACAAGCATAATAATGAATATTTTAGATATTTACAAATCAGAAACTATATCTCTGCAAATACACAAGAATTCAGAAATAGAAAGAGTGAAATTTTAGATGAATGCTTGAATAAATATCCAAATACAGAAAAAATGATATCATATATTTACAATATTTTGTTGGAAAGTGATATTCCATCATCGGAAACACACAGACAGCTTTGGGAAAATGAATTAGGTCAAATAATAAGCCCAGAAATATGGGAAGAAAGCTTACAACACATACATTACTGCTCGTTAAATGCTAAACATGCTCTTATACAGTTTAAAATTTTACATAGATTACATTACTCTAAATCTAAATTACATAATATATTTCCAAAATTATCGCCTATATGTGATAAATGTCAAATCTTAGAAGCAAATTTGTCACATTCATTCACTAATTGTACGAAGATTGTAGAATATTGGAACGAAATATTTAAGATAATCTCGAATGTTGTTAATATTACTATGATTCCTGATCCAAAGTTAATAATACTTGGAATACCGGAAACGGAACAAATAATTACAAGGAATCAAAGAACTTTTATCGACTATTCTCTAATAATTGGGAAAAAATTAATACTAAAATTTTGGAAAGGCCCTGCATCCCCAACAATTAAAATGTGGAATACAGAAATGTCGGAGACACTTCACTTGGAGAGATTGAGACTTGTCCTTATGGATAGGTTAGATCTCTTCAAAGGGATTTGGTCTCCATACATTAAATATTTACAGGGTCATAATGGTTCGGCGCGGGGACTTGACTGAGGCCTGAATATCTGAATGGATGAAGAAATACATATAATAAATCATGAATGTATCTCCAAGAACGGATTATTTAGTAATATTTTAATCTCCACCAAACTTTTCACATTTTCTTTTCTATTTTCTACTTTCTATCTCTATCTTTCTATCTTTAAGTAGGGAAAAAAAGTATAGAAACATATTATATATATTCTTAATATTAGTATGAATACACCTATTATTAGTTGTATGAAAATATTATAGATGTCTTAAATTTGTAATTATATAAAATTGTGCATTTTCAACTATATAATAATTTTGAAATATAAAGTTAATAATAATACAAACACTCTTAATATTATGAAAATATCATGAATATCATAGAAGTTTGGTTAAGATTGGGTATTATGTAGTTATATTAGGGGGGATTTGTATTTGGTAATTAGAAGAAATATGTGTGGTATGAGAAGTGTGAGTATATTGCTTATTTTAGGAATATACTACATACACTCCCAATCATACAAAATAAATAACCAGGAAATGTATAATGGATAACATTACAAATAACACAAACAGTATCAATTGATAATCAATATTATATAATTTTGTATATTATATAATTTTTAATGCCGTATAAGAGTGTACTTTGTATATATTGTTTCTATAATAAAAAAAAAAATAAATAAATTTTAAAAAAAAATGCAATTATGGCAGATGGAGTCTAATAGTAAGATTAAATGAGAACTTACCAGTTTGAAGTTTGATCTTGATTTTATGAGGAGTTTATGAGGAATGAGCGATTATCTGAAGAAGGCCGTCAGTCGTAATGCGCGTCAATCTTCAAAGCAGCGGTGTGGAATCACAGATAAAAACAGTTGACCTAAAGATAGTAAGATTTGGAGAACTAGAACTACCAGATGACCTGATAATATGAGGGTTGGGAGCGGTGGGCTCATCGTAACTCCTCATAAAATCAAGATCAAACTTCAAACTGGTAAGTTCTCGTTTAATCGTACTATTTTACTTCGGAGTGACTACGTGAAGATATCAAAGCTCTGTGATTTCATGCCGGTTCGAACCCAAGCGTCACACACTGAATGGATTGACCATGGATGAGTGAGAAAACAATTAATGCATTCAGACATAACATAGTTAGGTAACAAAACTGATGCTTTAATGTGAAAAACAAAATTGATAGTGACCCCGCTCAACCTGGAGGGAAACTATAAACAGAATTCAAAATGGCACGTGCAAACACCCTCGGTCCGGCAATGGGTTTATTATAAAACCGGCGGAACATCCTTTCATTGGCCCATCCTGCCGCTGCTAGGATGTTGTCGAGGGGCACGTCCATAGCCCTTGCTGCCGACGTTGATGCAGCCCTGGTGGAGTGAGATTTGTAAATGTCAGTATCCACTCCTGCGCCTGCCAGTACCTCTTTTAGCCATCTCGAGATGGTTTGTGCTGTGGTGTGGTTTTTTGTGGCTTATTAGGACAGCTAACTCTGAGCCCCTGAGGCTCCTGGTTACTGTAATGTACTGGTGCTAGTGTGCGACTACACATAGTCGTGGAGCTTCGGGGGATGCCAGGAACTCAAGCCTGGGCCCTGGTACCCCCGGCCTGCTCTGTTTAACTAAGTCATAAATGACAAAAGTTATGGTGTTTGCAGTGGTGATCATGTCGTCCAGTCGCAGTTTATGCAAAGTCTGGACTCGTTGCACCGTTACGCGCGCCATGAGCATGACCTTGGTGGGTGAGCTTGGTTAATGAGAGAGCGGTGGCTGGGGCCCACCACGCTAACATCCCATGTGTCGGTATACCGTGGCCTGGGGGGTGTAGTGTTGTATATGCCCTTCATGAACCTGGTAATAAGGGGATGTGTTCCCACCGGGTGGGCCCCCGTTCCCAGCACTAAATATGAGGACAGTGCACTGTTGATGGCACTGTAGCCTAATTTATGGTCATAATGTAAGGTTGACAGAAACTCCAGTACATCCGTGATGCACACTGTGTCATATGTGACGTTGGAGGCCTGGCAATACGGAGTCCGGAAGTGGCGGCGCTGCCTTGCAGCTGTGGCTCGCCTGCAGTCCGTTTGTCTTTTCTTTTTTTGTTTTATTTTGTCCCGCTTTTACAGTTTATTTCGGTTTATTTTAGTTGTGTATGTTTGGGGGGGTGGGTGAAACTTGTTTTTTGACTCTTCCTTCGGGCGATGCGACCTTTCTTGCCGTATCCCCCGTCTCCGTCTGCGCTGAGGCCTATCGCGGAGCTGACGGCCTCCAACAGGGACCGACCTCGAGGCTCCGGAGGCAGAGCCAGGACTTACCAACGCGAGGCTGGCCGACTTCGGGGCTGTGGTGGCGTTGCGACCCGACTTCCGACCGGACTTCGGAGACTCGGAGGCTCGGCCGCGGGCCCAGTGGTCTCAGCCGTGGGCCAGTGGACGGTATCATCGGGAGCTCGCAGGTCACAGGTTGGTGACCTGTTTTTCCGGAGTTCCCGCAACAACAGCTGCGTCCGCTGGACTGGAGGGCGGCAGCTTCCGCAGCTTCCGCAGCTTCGACCGCACCGGGCCGCGGTGTTTGCACCGGCCCGTTCGCGGAGCTCGGATGCGGCCGCTGGACTTACCATCACCCGGCTGGGTCACAACATCGGAGGCCTGGATCGCCTCAGCGCAGAGGGAGAGCAAGGAGGGAAGAGACATGGACTTTGGGACTTTTGCCTTCCATCACAGTGAGGAGGTGACTGTGGTGGATGTGAAACTGTGTTGAGTGTGCGTTTTGTTATTTATTCTATGTATGACTGCAGGCTAAACTATTTCGTTAAACTGAAAAGTGCAATGACAATAAATTGAATCTGAATCTGAATACGTCTCCCACTTCTTGATGTGAGAGACGTACTGCCTTTGTGTACTGTCCTTCCAGGCCGCTGTAATTACATCCACTGTTCGATCAGCCAGTCCGAGTCCCAGGAATGGTCTCCTCAGAATCTGCAAACCAATAAATTGATTTGGTCATGTAGCGGATGATAGCTCCCCATAACTGGGTGTACCAGCAGATCCCTGCTGTTGGGGACAGCCATTAAAGGCTGTGACATGATTCCCAGGACTAGTGGGAACCAAGATTGCGCAGGCAAATCTGGCACTACCAAAATGCCTGTGGCATTGTCTTGCTTTATTTTGACCAAGCATTGGCTGATGAGGCAAAATGGAGGGAAAACATACAAGAACATTCCTCCCCAATGCAGTGTGAATGCATCGACTGCCACTGCCCCTGGGTCTGGCTCCCATGAGACATATTTGGGTAACTGATGATTCAATCTGGAGGCAAACAAGTCAATATCCGGCGTGCCATATCGGGCAACAATGTCGGTGAACACGACATGATTCAACATCCATTCTGTGTTGTCATTGAATTTCCGTGATCTAGTGTCCGCCACCATATTATATCTACCTGGTAGGTAAATAGCCGTGACCCAAATGATCCTTGCAATACACCAATGCCAAAGGAGGTTTGCCAATTTGTCACATGATACAGATTTTATTCACCCATGGGATTGACATACGCCACCGCCGTGGTGTTGTCAATCTGTAGTTAAACATGCACATGATGCATGTTGCTGCAATAAGCCTTTAAACCATAGAGTGCTCCCAACAATTCTAAGTAGTTTATGCCATATTGCTGTAGTATAAAGGACGCCTGCACATTCCATCTGCCCCCGCAGCTGGAGATGGTATCTGTTGCTCCCCAGCCCAGGTCACTTGCATCGGTTTGTAATATTACCGATGGTGTATCAATTAGAATTTTCTTAGAGCAGTGATGTATATTCGTAGCCCACCAGTGTAATTCAGCCATCGCGTCTGGTGGTAATTGCTTATGTCTTCCGAATTGGCCTGCGTGGGATTTGAGAGCCTGTTCCTTTGCACGTTGTAAATGTTGGTAGTGCAAAGGTCCGAAGCGTACAGCTGGAAAGGCTGCCACAAGCTTGCCAATTACACTTGCTACTTGTCTGATTGTTGGCTGCTAATTGCAGGCTTCCATCAAGTCTGATTGCTTACCACTTGGCAGTGTCACCGACATTTGAATTGAGTTAATTATGAACCCCAGGTAATCAATTACCCTAATTGGAGTCAATTTTGACTTAACTGTGTGAATTAGGAATCCCAACCTCTCTAACAGGAGTTTGGTAGCTGACACAGATGATTCTGCTGATTGCTTAGTGTGCCCAATTATTAGAATGTCATCCAAGTAAGCCATCACCATGTGGTTCTGAGCTCGTAGTAGTCCCAGAACTGGTTTTAGTAATTTTGTAAAAAGTCTGGGAGCTGAAGTCAGCCCATTAGGCAATGCTTTGAATTGCCACATCTGCCCCAACCAGCTAAATTTCAAATATCTCCTGTGTTCGCTGTGAATAGGTACTGAGTAGTATGCATCTTTTAGTTCTACGCAAGCCATATAACATCCTTTGGAAACCAGCTGGATGGCTGTGCCAAAGTTGTCCTTTTTTAAATGTTTATACTGCACATGGGTATTGAGTTCCGTCAAGTCCAGGATTATACGACTTCCTCCATCCTTCTTTCGCTTGGGGAAAATGTTAGATACAAATTGGTGTGATTCCTGGTTCGACCCCTGAATCACCCCTTTTGTATGTAAAGCCTGAATTACAGCTTGTACCTCAAATCTTCCCTGTTGTGGAAACACATATGTGCAGTTTGGTAAATTTTGTGTGGGTGGTGATGGAAATTAGAAGGAACTCAATTTTAAACCCTTGTACACTGTGCAGTATGAACGGGTCCAGGGGCTGTGATCCAATTCCATTCACTCAAAAAATGTCGCAGCCTCCCCCCCACTTGTAAGTTAGAGTTGTGTAAGTTGTCCCACAAAGAACTAGATTCTCCTACCTTCGACGTTACTGCCCGTGTGGTCCTGGCTTCCGTCCTCATGCCTTGGGACAGCTGGAGTCTTCCTCCTGTCCCAGAGCCCCTAGGCTGGTTTCGCCTGGTGTGGAAGGTCTACCCCAAATAGATAATTGGCCAGCACAGCAAATTTCGGGTTGAGTGCCGGCCGTATTGCGTTTTTACATAGACAGTTGATCTCAAACGGGACATTACAGAGGAGCCCCACAGCGTCCTGCTGTGTCTCCGTCAGTGGCCCACCATCTATGGACCTAGCAAAAGCCATTACGCCTGAGGCCAGTAGTTCTAAGATTTTTTGGAGGTTAACCTCCTGGGCTCTTACACCAGCTCCAATATGGCCCCAGATGGTGTGATTGACAGCCGGCACACTGAGGGAGGCACAGTTGGCAGGTGTATTGTGGTTGGTGGTCTCCTCCATAACCAGGTCCTTGAGCTGGTGCGAGGCCAGGTAATTAATGGTGGTGGCCAGCTCTTCATCCAAGGTTGCTCCGGTTGGGGTAGGAATGGCGAATTTAGACGCCAATAGAGGCACTTCGGCCCCTTGCCCCCTAGAGTGTTCCCCTGATGTGCCTCCCTGCTCTGAGTCAGGGTAATACTGACTCCGTGTACTCCCCTCTCCAGAGAGGGAGACACATCGCAGCCCTGTGTACGGTGCTGCTGACGCGAGCTCCCGTGGAGACCCGGGCTGATACTGCTCCCTCCTCTGGAGCAAATCAGTCTGGAGCCCCCTCTCCAACTGGTGCTCCATCTGGGAAAGGCGCCCGCAGACGCTTCCCAGTGTGGGAGGTGATCCCTCCGGCCCGGACTCATCTGAGTCTACGGGCCTGGCAGACTTGTGGGTGGCTTTGCGCCCCGGCGGGACTGCCACGGTGCTCTCCTGAAGCACCAAGTCTGCTGCCGCTGGTTCCACCGCCAGCGGCCTGGAAGGTGACTCGGACAGTCGCCCGCTACCCGCAGCTCCGCGGTCTTCCATAGCCGGCTTCACAGACCGTCTCCTCACCTTGGTAGGTTTGTTCTGTTGGTAGAAACTAGACAACCGAACCTGCCAAAAAAACTGCCACAAAGTAACTTTAAAAATACACTTACCTCGGTATTTAAAACTTACCGCTGGAAGGACGCACTCGCCTGCCATTCAGTGAGAATTGTCCCTAATGTGTGTAGGATGGTGTCAATGTGCGGGGATCGCTGGTCGGCGCGGACTCGGTGGGCCAAAAGGCCTGTTTCCGTGCTGTATCTCTAAACTAAACTAAACTAAACCTTTTTAGTTACTTCGTCAAAAAACTGAATCAGATTATCTCACACACATAATATTATCACTTATCAACCCTGGTCTATCCAAATGCATGTATACTCTGCAGTAACTTCTCTACCCACATATGTTAGACTCACTGGTGTATAATACCATGGCTTTTCCTTGCAACCTTTCCTAAATACAAACACAACAGTCTTCAGGTACCTCACCAGTATCGAATGATGATTCATATATCTCAGCCAGGATGCCTGCAATGTCTTCTCTAGCTTCCCACGTTGTCCTCAGATATATCTGATTAGGCCAGAGGATTTATCTAACTTCATACTGCATAACTTCAAATGACATCGAGCACCTCCTTGACCGCAATACTGTCTGTCCTCAAGACACTTCAGGCCCAATTTCCTCAGTCTTCACGTCTTTCTCCACAATAAATGCAGAGGAGAAATACTCACTGAGGATTGTGCCCCTCTAGTGTGGTTCCACACACGGATGACTGTCTTGGTTTCTGAGGGGGCCTATTCTCTCTCTACTCGCCTTATTTCCCTTAATCTATATATAAAATCTATTTCGATTTCCCTTAATATTATCTGCTAGAGCTACATTTTGCCCTCCTGATTTCCTTCTTAAAGTATAATCCTCAGTTCCTGAAACCCCTCCGGGGATAAACGTGATCCCAGCTGCCTATACTTACTTCTTTTTCCTGACCAGCAGCTCAATTCCTCTCATCATCCAACCTTCCTCATGCCCACCTGGTTTGCCCTTCACTCGAACAGGAACATTGATGCCCCAAACTTTTGTCATCCACACTTTTAGAAGCACCCTGCTCTCCGGACATTCCTTTACCTGCAAACAACCTGATTCCCGTTGACTATTTGGGGGCCTGTCGTACACCCCCAACAATGTGATCATCCCTTTTTATTCCTCAGATCCACCCATATAGCCTCACTGGACAAACCATTAGTAATGTCATCTCGAACTACTGTTGTGACATTCTCCTAAATCGATAATGCAGCACCCCATCCTCTTTTACCCCCACCTCAATCACTGCTGTAGCATCTGTACCCTGGAACATTAAGCTGTCCCTCTCTTAGCCGGGTTTCCGTAATAGCTGGAATGTCCCAGGGGCAGCATGGTGGCACAGCGGTAGAGTTGCTGCCTTACAGCGTTTGCAGCGCCGGAGACCCGGGTTCCATCCCGACTGTAAGTTTTCCCCGTGACTGCGTGCGTTTTCTCCGAGATCTTCGGTTTCCTCCCACACTCCAAAGATGTACAGGTTTGTAGTTGAATCGGCTTGGGTTTGTTTCCTTGGTATAAGTGTAAATTGTCCCTAGTGTCTGTAGGCTTGTGTTAGTGTGCGGGGAACGCTGGTCGATGCGGACTCGCTGGGCCAAAGGGTCTGTTTCAGCGCTGTATCTCTAAATTAAACTAAAACAGTCACGCATACCTATCCATGTCTTCGCTTTACCTGTCAGGCCTCTCGCATTAAAATAACTGCAATTCAATCCAGCAGTTCTTCCTCACTCCCTGCCATACTCCTGCCCATTCTTTTTTTTTTAGTTTTTAGAGATACAGTGTGGAATCCGGATTTTAGGCCCACCGAGTCCACACCGACCAGTGGTCGCCCGTACACTAGTTCACCGGTTTCGCATCTTATGCAAATTTGCAGAGGCCAGTCAATCTTTAAACCTGCGTATATTAGGAATATGGGAGGAAACCAGAGCACCCGGAGGAAACACATACGGTCACGGGGAGAAGATAGAGATTCCACACAGACAGCATCCGTAGTCAGGATCGAACCCGGGTCTCTGGCGCTGCGAGGCAGCAACACTACCACTGAACCACTGTGCTGCACTTTTTTTTCTATATAAAAGAAACAACGCTGAACTTTCAATCACCATTTCAAGCTTTCAAGGTCAGTTTTTTGTCACATGGACCAATCAAGGTAAAGTGAAATTCGAATTACCATACAGCCATACGAAGTAAAAAGCAGCAAGACACACAACCACATAAAAGTTGACATAAACATCCACCACAGTGGATTCCACATTCCTCACTGTGATGGTAGGCAATGAAGTTCAAACTTCTTGTTGTTCTCCCTCAGTCGGGGCAGTCAAACCATCCGCAGTCGGGGCAGTCAAAGCCCCCGCAGCCGACGGTCGAAGCCCCTGTCGGGGTGATCGAAACTCCCGCATCGGGGCGGTTGAAACTCTCTCCGCGGCATGGAGCTCCCGAGTCGGCCTCTTCTTACCAGAGACCACGGGCTTCACAAAGTTAAAGTCCACAGGCCCCACGGTCGGAGCTTCGATCCCCGGCAAAGGGATCGCAAGCTCCGCGATGTTAACGTCCCACAGACCCCTGCGGCTTGGAGCGCCGCGTCGGTCTCCAGGAAAGGCCGCAACTCCACGATGTTAGGCCGCAGTGCGGACAGAGATATGATACGGAAAAAAATCCTCGTCGAGGTAAGAGATTGAAAACATTTTTTTAAAAACCCGCACACACACATAAAACAAACCAAGGAACACTAAAAGTTTATGAAGGAACTGTAGATGCTAGAAAATTTAAGTTAGACAAAAATGCTGGAGAAACTCAGTGGGTGAGGCAGCATCTATGGAGCAAAGGAAATAGGCCACGTTTCGGGTCGAGACCCTTCTTCAGAGTTTCTCCAGCATTTTTGTCTACCAAGGAACACTAAAATATACTTTTAACACATACTAAAAATAAGAAAGGACAGACAGGCTGTTGGCGGGGCAGCCACTGCTGGTAGCGCCACCCGGTGTTTATACCGACTTCTACTCACTCAACTGACTCAGTCCAGCATTGGATCCCACTCCCCTGCCAATCTAGTTGGGGTCAAGCAAAGAGCGTTCACGTCGCGGCCCTGTTTCCACCAATCTTTCCACCACCACGCACGAGAAGCGACAAGACAGACACCGTTGTATGCGGATGCCGAGATGTGTGCTCAGCTCTGGCTGAACAACTTCTAATCTTGTGTGTGGACTCGATAAGAAGAAGCAGCCAATCTAGTTTAGCACAAGCACTTGTGTAGCACTAACAAACCTGTCTACCAGGATATTGGTTCGCATCGAGTTCAGGTGTAACCCATCTCTCTTGTACGGGTCACTTCTGCCCCAGGAGAGATCTCAATCGTCCATAAAAATCTGAAACCTCCTCACCCACACACTCATCTGTCATATCTTCCTGTTCTTACCCTCACCAGTACGTGGTACTGGGAGTAATCTGGAGATCACTACTCCTGCTGTTTAGCCTTTTGCCTAACTCCTCATAATCATTTTGCAGGACTTCGCCCCTTTTCCTACCTGTGTCATTTGTGCCAACACTGTCACGCAGCCGCTCCATGACATCCTGGACGGGGTGGGAGATTGCAACCTTCACTCTCTCCCTGGAACATCCATGGATGGGTCAGTGAATAAATGTGCTGACGACACCAACATTGGAGGAGTTACAGACAGCGAGGAAGGCTATCAGAAGATACAGCGGGATTTAGATCAGCTGCTGAAATGGCAGGTGGAGTTTAATCCGATCAAGTGTGAGGTGTTACACTCTGGGAGGTTGAGTATAAAGAGAAAGTATACAGTTAATGGCAAGATGCGTAACAGCTCCAGGTTCACAGCCGTCATTGCTGGGAGCATGCTAGGAGTTCCCTGTTTCCAGATTTTTGTAATCAGTATTTTTTTTAAAGCACTCCGATGTACTTTTGAATTGCCCAGGCATGGAATGCTAGGGACCTGATGGTAGAAAATGAATGAATGAATGAATGAATGAATACCTTATTGTCACGTGTGACAAGTCACAGTGAAATTCTTTGCTTGCATATCCAAGGTATGCAAATAGTCACCACATAAAGGGCGGCAATAAAGTTACAACTTATCCCCGCATCATGTCCATCTTTGTTCTCCCTCCCCCTCCCTCACGGCGGACCTCCCCCCAAGTCCAGTGTTCCTCCCCTCGGCAGCGGCGTCCTCACTTCCACGTGTCCGTCCTCGTCCGTCGGTCGGCGCCCTCATTGACCGCCGCACCGACCTCTCCACTAACGCCGCCGGGTCCCCTCCTAGCGCCTCCGTGGCGCCGACCCAGGCCCCAGCCACGGGCACCGTCGACCCAGGGGTCAGCTGTGGGCTCCGTCGACTCGGGGGGGCTCCAACTGCGACCCGCAAGGCCCCAGCCCGGCTTCTCTGCGGCCTTCCGGGGGGTGTCTGCAGTGGCATGGGATAAAATGGGGCAAAATGAGCGCGAGGGTGCAGGGGGCAAAGACCCTGTTTCTGTGTCTTATAACTCCAGGGGCTCAGTCACATACCTTGTATTGAATACCCTTGTGTATGGAACTCAACTAACCAGTTTATCAACGTAATGTTAACAACATATTGGATTAATTTTTGCATTTAAACCCATAGTTACATTTAGCTATCTTTAACCTTAAAGTCCAATGTACCATCATCCCAGCTTTTCTCTACGTCGTGTTACAAAGCCACTTATGGTAAATTTCATTTCATTATTGTTAGACTCAAAGTAGAAGTTCGCATTTAACTTCCCTAACCCAAAATTTCAAAACCGAGACAATTTCTTGGACTCTATCCAATCCAGAGGTTGTGCCTCTGCTAACACCTCCCTGAATTCCTTCATTGCTTTCAAATGCATGCCATCTGGGCACAATTACTTTCTACTTTTAGTCCTTTTGAAAATGTCAGTAGTGGCTCCTCCACATCCTGCTCAGGTAGTTTACTGCCCCATTTCCTACCTTCCACTGCAAAGCCTGAGGCAACATTCTCAATAAATGCCTCTGAATTCCTTTACTGTCAATAATTTAACTTAACTGCAGGAACTATAGACCCATAAGCCTAACATCTGTGGTTGGAAAGTTGCTGGAGGGGTAAGATGTACATGTATTTGAAAAGACGGATTGGTTGGGGGTGGACAGCATGAATTTGTGCATTGAAGATCGTGTCTTACGAATTTGATTGAATTTTTAAAGTGACCAAGAAGGTTGATGAGGGCAGGGGTATAGACGTGGTCTATATGTGCTTGCGCAAGGCCTTTGAGAAGGTAGGCTGCTGGAACGATAGATCGCATGGGTACCCCAGGGAGAACTAGCCAACTGGATTTAGAATTGGTTTCATAATTTGAAGCAGAGGGTGGTGGAAGAAGGTCATTTATCTGACTGGAGGCCTATGACTAGTGGTGTACCTCAGGGACTGATGCTGGGCCCAATGCTGTTTGCCACCTACATCAACAATTTGGATGAGAATGTATGTGCAATGCATAATTAATAAGTCTGCAGACAAGACGAATGTATTATAGACAGTGAAGGTCATAAGGGATAGGAGTAGAATCCGGCCATTCTGACCATCGGCTACTCCACCATTCAATCATGGCTGATCTATCTCTCCCTCCTAACCCCATTCTCCTGCCTTCTCGCTGTAACCCATGACATCCCTACTAATCAAGAATCTTTCCATCTCTGCCTTAAAAATATCAATTGACGGCCTCCACAGACTTCTGTGGGAAAGAATCCCACAGATTCACCACCTTCTGACTAAAGACATTCCTCCTCATCTCCTTCCTAAAAGAACGTCCTTTAATTCTGAGGCTATGACCTCTAGCCCTAGACTCTCCCACTGGTGGAAACATCCTCTCCACATCCTCTCTATCCAAGCCTTTCACTGTGTTTCACTGAAGATGGTTATCAAGAATTGCAGCAGGATCTTGATCCGCTGGGCAAGTGGGCCGAGGAACGGCTAATGAAGTTTAATTCAGATGTGTGTGAGGTGTTGCAGTTTGAGAAGTCAGTGAATGGTAGAGCTCTGAAAGTGTTGCAAAGTAACACTCAGGGATCTGGGAGTTCAAGTACATAGTTCCCTGAAAGTGGATGGGGTGTGATAAAGACTTTTGGCACGCTGGCCTTAATTGGGACAATATGTTAAGGGCCTGTCCCACTTAGGCGATTTTTTTCGGCGACTGTCACAGTCGTAGCAGATCGCCGAAAAAGCGGTGACTGGACCCCCCCCCCCAACGACAATATCTACGACAAACTACGACAACCTACCACCTAGTCGAAGTCAAGCTACGACAAGCTACCGATAACCGGCGACCCATTAGGACGTGCACCTACAACCTCACCTACGACAACCTACGTCCGCACAGGCGACAACCTACAACAACCGAAGTCAACCTACGTCCACCCGCGGACGAGCGACGACAAACAACGACCCTGTCAGCGACAACTGAAGACAATTCAGTCGCCGGTACCTGTCGCCGGTTAACGTAGGTCGTCACCAATGGAATTCACCAAAGCCAGCACCCGGCGACAACCAACGTCACCTCGTGACAACCTACACCAGCACCTACGACAGGAGAAGACAAGCTACGACAAGCCCACGGTCGCCAAAAAGTTTTGAACATTTCAAAATCCAGCGGCAACCAGAAAACGTTACGACTCTTTAGGCCACTTGAGCAGACTACTCACGACCCTACAGGCGTCACCCCGATGACCATGTGGCGACAGCCTAGTCGCGTGTAGTCGCTGAAAAAAATCACCTAAGTGGGACAGGGGCTTTACAGTTAGATAAGACATTGGATTACTGCGTTCAATTTTGTTCACCTTACTACAGGAAAATGCCGTTAAGCTGGAAAGGGTGCGGTGAAGATTTATGAGAATGTTGCCGGGCCACGAGAGCTTGACATAGGGAGAGATTGGGCAGGCTAGGACATCATTCCTTGGTGAACAAGAAGCTAAGAGGGTGATTTTTGTTTGAGGTATTTAAAATCATAAGGAGAATAGAGGGGGGGAAATAGTCTTTCACCCGGGGAAAGTCATGAACCAGAGGGCATAGATTTAAGGTGAGAGGAAAAAGATTTAATAGGAACCTGAGGAGCTAACTCCTCTTTGAAAAATAGTGCGTATGATGCCTGGTCTGCTAAGTTCCTGCAGCACTTCGTGTTTTGCTTCTTCTTGCGTATGGCGTGCACAGCCTAAAGTTGTCGGACAACTTGTTCTATTTGAACTTATTTGATTGTGCACGCCGGGTTGACCGCATTAGTTGAAACAGGGCGGACCACGTGAAGGTTGCATTCTTCCACCCCTGTGTTTTGCTGAAAAATTGGATTCTTTACCTTTCTTTTTACAGTTCCAACTCCCTTCTCGGCCCTTTGAACCTCAAATCTATTTTACAATCTTTCTAGCTTTTTGTTTTCCACCTAGTTTTCATCTGTAATTCGTTCCATATATTTATCTTGTTTGTTTTTTTTTGCACTCACACAATGCAGAGAACACCTAGATGCTTTTAAAGGACACATAACAAAATACATGAAGGCTCTGACCTTAAGCATTATTAGTAACTCACTAGGAACTAAATTTGAGCCCTTAACCTGGATTTTTTTTAGTATGTTACTGCCAAGCTTAATAGCCCACCTACCCTGTAATTACATAGGGATGAACTGCAAACACTGCTTTAAACCGAAGACAGACACAAAAGGCTGGAGTAATTCAGCGGGTCAGACCGCATCTCCATCATCTAATATTTTGTTTGGGCAGCTTGGTATGGATGTTGATTTCTCTCACTTCAATTAACATCCCATCTTTCCCGTCCCTTGCCCACCCTAGTCGTCGTACTGGTTTTACTGTCCCCTGTTGAGTTCCTCAAATGCTGGAGGAACTCAGCGGGTGAGGCTGCATCTATGGAGAGAAGAAGTAGGTGACGTTTCGGGTTGAGACCCTTCTTCAGACTGATGTCGAGGGGGAGGCAGGAAAAAGAAAGGAAGAGACGGAGACAGTAGGCTTGTGGGAGAGCTGGGAAGGGGGAGGGGAAAGAGGGTAAAAGCAAGGACTATCTGAAACATCCAGCATCTGCAGTTCTTTCTTAAACACATTAAACACATTAAGCCATTTAGAATGGAGACAAGGAAACACTTTTTCTCACAGAGAGTGGTGAGGCTGTGGAATTCTCTGCCTCGTGTGAGGGCAGTGGAGGCAGGTTTTCTGGATGCTTTCAAGAGAGAGACAGATAGGGCTCTTAAAAATAGCAGTCGGGATATGGGGAGAAGGCAGGAACGAGGTACTGATTGGGGATGATCAGCCATGATCACATTGAATGGCGGTGCTGGCTCGAAGGGCCGAATGGCCTACTCCTGTACATATTGTCTATTGTCTATTTCAGGTAGTCCTTGTTTTCTCCCTCATTCCATGATTGTAATGTCCTTATCATGCCACACAAATGCATTTCTCTCTCCTGATGATTTATGTGCAAAGGGGACAGTTTGTTTAATACTTAACATGTGCTCCTAATGGAGACCTCTCTTTGACAGCATAGAAAATAGGTGCAGGAGTAGGCCATTCGGCCCTTCGAGCCAGCACCACCATTCAATGTGTACCCCGTTCCTGCTTTCAGTCAGTACCCCGTTCCTGCTTTCTCCCCATATCCCTTGATTCCACTAGCCCTAACAGCTCAATCTAACTCTCCTTTGAATGCATCCAGTGAATCGGCCTCCACTGCCTTCTGAGGCAGAGAATTCCACAGATTCACTACTCTCTGGGTAAATAAGTTTTTCCTCATCTCAGTTCTAAATGGCCTACTTGTTCCTAAACTGTGGCCCCTGGTTCTGGACTCCACAATATCGGGAATATGTTTCCTGCATCTAGCCTGTCCAATCCCTTAATCATTTTATATGTTTCTATAAGATCCCCTCTCATCCTAAATTCCAGTGAATACAGCAGTGGCTTGTAGATGTTCGACTTCCAAGATATTTAAACAGTTGAAGTAATTTGTTTCAGGTGTTTTAACATGTGTGTTGTAGACCTCAAATGACGTGAAACTCTGCCCCATAATAACATGCAACAAAATGCAAAAGAAAGCACTGCTAGGGACTCCCATTGGCCTGTCTGCTTTTAATATACTCTAATCATGAGTGGTTTCCCTAAGCCAATTGTTAGTATATGCGCACTGCAGCAGATTCTAATTGGAAGAACAATTAAAGTTTAATGTGTAGGAAGCAACTGCTGGTGCTGGTTTAAACCGAAGATAGACACAAAATGCTGGAGTAACTCAGCAGGACAGGCAGCATCTCTGGAGAGAAGGAATGGGTGACGTTTTGGGTCGAGATCCTTCTTCAGACATTAACCTACATTAACCTAACCATGTACATCATAATCAGTCCGAATGTTCTCCAGTTTAAAGGTTTTGTAAGGCATTCTTTACTTAAAACTGTCGTATCCAAGTTTAAATGGTTGTTTCTTCTTTAACTATTCCCTACCCCTACTACAGATTGAAGCATATGTTCCAATGCATTTCCACCTTATGCCACACATCTTTGCACAAAGAAAAATGTTTCAGTGATTGTGACCATTCTGCTGTCAAAGAAATCATATGCAATCAATATGTGAGCACTTTTCCAAAAAAATGTTTGAGACAAAGTTTAAGCTTTTTAAAAATTGCCGATGGTGCTGTTAGCTGCTCATTGTTCATACACCTACAAGTCCACTATTGTTAATCCTGCTTTAGAGAGTCTGGGCCTTGTCTCCTTTTAAGTTGAGGTGTTCTTGCATTGCAGATAAATCAGAGGAATTGAATTGAATACTTTATTGGCACATGTGACAAGTCACAAGCCCCTGTCCCACTTAGGCGATTTTTTTCGGCGACTACAGGCGACTAGGCTGTCGCCGCGGGGTGACGCCTGTATGGTCGTGAGTAATCTCCTCAAGTCGCCTAAAGAGTCGTGACGTTTTTCTGGTCGCCGCTGGATTTTGAAATGCTCAAAACTTTTTGGCGACTGTGGGCTTGACGTAGCTTGTCTTCGGGTCACCGGTTGTCGGTAGCTTGCCGTAGCTTGTGGGGTCCAACCTCCGCTTTTTCAATGACCTGCTATGACTGTGACAGTCGCCAAAAAAATCGCCTAAGTGGGACAGGCCCTACAGTGAAATTCTTTACTTGCATACCCAAAGTATACAAATATAGTAGTTACAAAGTTACAAATTTCCCGCCCCCCCCCCCCCCCCCAATCGCCCTCCCCACTCCCTGCCTTGTGCCCAAACACCAGGATCGTGGGACCAATATGCAACCAGAACTCGATGAGCAGCCCCTTCAGATATTGGCAGAGGGGCAACAACTTCATTACCGTTGGCAACATCATTGTGAGGTCATTGTGGCAGCCAGCTTGAGAGTCCATTGTGATTGGTGCACTGTGAGAGGCATTGTGACATCATCACTGTGAGGAGGCTGGAAGCTGTCAGTGAGAAGGCGGTTGTGGCTGTTTTTAAAATTTCAACGATTAATAACCGGAAATATAGGTGGAAATGCGACGGGAAGATGTTTATCGCCACCAGGGGGAGAATGTGAGTAGGATGTGTGAAAATGGGAAGGCTGTGGCCTAGCGTTTGGAAGAAGATAGGAATTAACCAGATTGGCACACACACAGCCAGAAACAAGACAAAGACTTTTAGTTATATAGAGATGCGCGGGGCAAGTTTTTTACACAGAGGGTGGAAAGTACACGGAATGTGCAGCAGGGAGTGGTGGTGCAGATAGATGTGATAGTGATGTTCAAGAGATCTTTGGATAGTCACATGGATGTGCAGGGAATAGAGGGCTCTGGATTTTGTGCAGGCAGATGGGATTTGGTTCAGGTTCAGCACAGACATTGTGGGCCAAAGGCCCTGTTCTGTGATGTGTTGTAAGGGTCTCGACCCGAAACGTCACCCATTCCTTCTCTCCGGAGATGCTGCCTGTCCTGCTGAGTTACTCCAGCTTTTTGTGTCTACTATGTGTTGTTTTTTGTTCTCTGTATTGAAGTGGTGGCCGTACGAGAATAGAAGGGCCAGAAAGTTCCTATACTCTCCGTAGTTTCGAAGAATGAGAACCACGAAGCATTGTTTCTGAGTAAGGAGTGTCTCTTTTAAGACTGAGATGAAAATCTTTTTTTTTTTCCAAACTGTTATGAATCTTTAGAATTCTCGGCTTTAGAGAAATACTGAATCAATGAATGTCCTCAAGCTTGAGAGGGACATGTTTTAGTGTATCGGGGGGGTGGGGGAAGCAGAAAGAATCCAATATCTGCAGTTTTATTTTTTATTTGATTCATAGGGAAGTCGAATGTTATGTGAAGAGGCAGCAAAGTGGATGTGAAGCCACGTTCAGATTACCCATGGTCATATTCAATGGCATATTCTATCTTTGGTGTAAACCAGCATCTGCAGTTCCTTCCTACACATTTGGTCAACTCCTGCCCATTGTTGCTATGTTCTCTCAACTTACTACACTGTCTTCACTTTTCACGATCGCATGCCCTGTTTACCTTGTTCTCCAAATGCACATTGTGGACCAAACACAGGGAGGTCTCCAGGAGGTTACTGACCAAAAAGGTTAATGAGGGCTGAGCTATTGGATGTATATATGAATTTCACCAAAGCATTTGACAAGGTTCCGCATGCTAGGCTGCTCTGGAAGATTCAATTCCTTGGGATCCAAGGAGAGATGGCCAAATGGATAGAAAACTGGCTTCATAGAAGGAAGCAGAGGGTGATGATGGAAGGTTGTTTTTTGGACTTGAGGCCTGTGACTAGTGGTGTGCCTCTAGGGTTGCCAACTGTCCCGTATTAGCCGGGACATCCCGTATTTTGGTTTGTCCCATACGGGACGGCCCTTGTCCCGTATTTGAACATGCCGACGTTGCCCATTCTTGCAGCCGTGGGGACCGCCAGCGGTGCCAAGCGGGCCACTCGGGTTGGAGGTGAACAGGGAGCCGTGTAATGGCCGCTCGGCGATGGCGACCGGTGCCGGGCTCCAGCTGACTGACGGCCATGGCCTACCCTGCGCCGCTGTTCCGACCCAGACCTCGGCAGTCGAAGCCGCGCTGCATGCCAGCTGCACTATGGGTAATATAGTCGGGATGGGGGCATCATGGGGCCTGTAGTTCTTGATGCGCAGAAGATAGGCACAAAATGCTGGAGTAACTCAGCGGGACAGGCAGTATCTCTGGAGAGAAGGAATGGGTGACGTTTTGGGTGGAGACCCTTCTTCAGACTGAGAGCCAGGGGCGAGGGAGACACAGAGATATGGAAGGGTAAGGTGCAAAAACGAGATATCAAAGAAGACGCAGATCAAGGAAAATTTAGCAATTGCAACACATGCCTGTGGAGGCCAAGTATTTTTTTAAAGCGGAGATTGCCCGGTTCTTGATTAGTAAGGGTGTCAAAGGTTATGGGGAGAAGGCAGGACAATGGGGTTGAGAGGGAAAATAGATTTGCCATGAATGAATGGTGGAGTGGACGTGATGGGCCAAATGGCCTAATTCTGTTCCTGTCACATGAACATACATTTGGGAGGGGAGGGGGGGTTGAGAGTTGGGTTGCCAACTGTCCCGTATTAGCCGGCACATCCCATATATTGGGCTAAATTGGTTTGTCCCATATGGGACCGCCCTTGTCCCGTATTGACTGCTACTATTCTGTAATCACCAGAGGGCACGCTTACAGACAGATCGTAGATCTGATACAACAGCGTGCGTGCGTGCGTGTTGCATGTGCTGTTGACGCCACGCGCGAGTGATTCACCTGTCATCCAGTCACAGGCCCCCTTATGCGCATTAGCTGTATGCTATATTTTGCCAATTCCTGGCAAAACACAAAATTTCAGTCCTGTCTGGTGTTGTTCGGTCGGTTTGGCATCTGCAAGTATGGATAAACCTGCAAAAAAGAAAAGACTGTGCAGCTTTAACAAGCAATGGGAAGCAAAAAAGACGTGGGTTAAGCCCGTCAGCGGTGACTCGACGAAGGCCTTCTGTACTTTATCCCGTCGGGAATTTGTCCCTTGTTTTTGACCTTTTGTCCCTTATTTGGGAGTGAGAAAGTTGCCAACCCTATGTGCCTCAGGGTTCAGTACTGGGCCCATTGCTCTTTCTGGTTCACGCCAACGATTTGGATGATTTGCATAATTAGTAAGTTTGCAAATGACATTAAAGTGGGTGGTATTGTAGACACTGAAGATGATTGCAAAAAAATGCAGCAGGATATTAATCGGTTGGCATTCTATCTATAAATCTCTGTCTAGATTGCCTTTGGAAATCTTAACTTCCAGAGGAATTTCTCAGACAGATTGCGATACGACCATGGTTTGTGAATGACTGTGCAGGAAGGAACTGCAGATGCTGGTTTAAGCCGAAGATAGACACGAAAAGCTGGAGTAACTCAGCGGGACAGGCAGCATCTCTGGAGAGAAGGGATGGGTGACGTTTCGGGTCGAGACCCTTCTTCGGACTGAAAGACATGGGAATGGGAAACGCGAGATATAGACGATGATGGATTTGGGAATAGACTCCTCTGGCAGGAGCCCCTTCCCATCACCCTTAGGCCTCAATAAATATATTGGATTTGCCTTCCTAATTCCTCTCCTGACCCTGATTGTGTTTGAGACCCAGTTGGATTGTAACTAATGCGTTTATGCATTAACAAAAATAGAAAGGTTCACCCTCAAAATAGGTTAAAATCACCAGAATCATTCCAACTCCAAATTTCTGGGCGCAATGTGCAATCTGCCAATTTATTCCCTTACAAATCTGCAAGTATTTGATGATCATTTTGAAATAGGTGGGTGTGCAACCGGTTCTTGATGTTGAGAGTAATGGGGCTGTCCCACTTGGGCGACCTAATCCGCGAGTTCTGGCGAGTTTGCCCTCGACTCATACTCGCAGCATGGTCGGCACGAGGTCGCAGGAGGTCTTTGTAACTCTCCTTCATGCTCGAGAGTGGTCTCCGCGTACTCGAGGCCTCAGCTAGGTCGCGGCGGATTTTTCAATATGTTAAAAAATGCCCGCGAGTAAAAAAAGGTCGCCATGGAAAAAATCGATACTTTTTTTACTTGTAGATTTAGCCATAGTAGGGCGGCATGTTAGTCGTAGGTGATCAAGGGTAGTCATAGATAGTCTTTATCATAGTCGAAGGAGATCGAAGGAGGTCGTCTTCACTCTCCACTATTTGGTGTCCAATTTTCCCAAAGTTAGCCGTAGCTAGTCGAAGCTGGTCTTCAACATAGTCGAAGGAGGCCGAAGGAGGTCTTCTACATAGTCGAAGGAGGTCTTCAACATGTCATTTTTTCAAACTCTTCTAAACTCGCCAATTAGGTCGCCCAAGTGGGACAGCCCCTTTACATTCCTGTGCACGCCACTCAATATTAATGTACATACTCTTCACCCTTCATTGATTGTGAATTGCTCAAGAAACTGATGCCATCCCATCCTGCAGTGTATGCGTTCGGCATGTGAAATCCTATTTATTATGCACAGGATATGTTGCAGGCTACGATTTGCAAATAAAGAGATGGTATGATTCAATGCTATACATTACAAAAATATTCAGAACACTTTAATTTCTAACTGTAAGCATTTGTAAGTGTCGTACAAATGATGGCATCTACAAGGAACTTTGCACCAGAAAAATCCAAATGCTCCATGAAGTCCTTTGAAAAAATACAGAACGTCAGCGAGAAAAAAGATCATGATTAATCCAATACTATTTGTGCCAGGACAGAGAGCTGATTAAACTACTTGGCTCTTATTTTGTGTTTTAATTAGTTTTGATTCTTTTATTCCACCGAAAGAATGTGGGAAAGTACCGAACTGGTAAATAGTGTGTCATTGTGGTTGGTCCCAAAACATAAAACTCGTCAAAGATCAATCCAGCTTGCTGTAAGATCTTATCTTGCACTCCAAACGCATGGGCGGCAGGGTGGCGCAGCGGTATAGTTGCCGCCTTGCAGCGCCAGAGACATGAGTTCGATCCTGACTACGGGCGCTCTCTGTACCGAGTTTGTACGTTCTCCCCGTGACCGTGTGGGTTTTCTCCGAGATATTTGGTTTCCTCCCACATTCCAAAGACGAACAGGTTTATAAGTTACTTGGCTTGGTATAAATGTAAAATAGTCCCCAATGTGTGTAGGATAATGTAAAAGCCCTGTCCCACTGTACGAGTTCATTCAAGAGCTCTCCCGAGTTTGCCCTGATTCGAACTCGGAGATTTACGGTAATGGCCGCTCGTCGGTACTCGGGGCTCTCGTGGACATTTTTCAACGTGTTGAAATATCTTCACGAGTCTTCCCGAGCTTACCGCGTATCCCGAGTACCTGCCGTTAGCGTTACGAGGCGCTTAGGATGTCCCCGAGCTCCAACGTACCCGCTATGTACGTTCTACGTGCTTCCACGAGTTTAATTTTGTTTTTAACTTGGGAGAGCTCTTGAATGAACTCGTACAGTGGGACAGGGCTTTTAATATGCGGGGATCGCTGGTCTGTGCAGAATCGGTGGACCGAAGGGCCTGTTTCTGCGCTGTATCTCTAAACTAAATTAAACCTCATATTCACTATCCAGATATTTGTGTCCTTCCAGTTCCTGTTCTTTAGTTCTAATCTTGAATGTGGTGAGAATTGCTTTATATTATCCTAATTTTGAATGCTTTCTCTTATCCTGAGTAAATGGTGCCAAGTCACTTCATCTCATTGTGGTTCAGACACCTTAAATTATGTTCCTTTTTCCACAATTCCCTGCAAAAATACAGAGCAGATCACCGGCATCTTCAATTTCATTGGCTCCTTGGGGGGGAAAAAACGTAAACAGTTGTTTTCAGAACCAAGGAAAACCGACCGGTAATGTTATTGTCCGCCGAGCTTCACAGCCGTGTATCGCTGGCTTCTTAAAAGTTGTCTCCACTCCTTCTCCCCCCTCCCTTTTAAAGGACTTACGTGACCCTTCCCGTACAATGTGCTTTCACTGTCTTAATTACAGCGCCAACCTTCCTGTTCATCGCGTTGTGTGTCTGTATCACATTTGCTTTGCACCGTGAATTTCACTCACACAGGGCTCCCCCCCCCCCACTTGCCTTGTCCCCCGCCTGCATAACGGGCTGGTGAAGGAAGCGATGTGTGTGTGTGTGTGTATGTTCCACTCTGACATTTGCCAGAAAAATCACCTAAGTGGGACAGGCCCATTAGTTTACATGTTGTTGGGATTACAAAATCCGCGCTAAACTTTTCTTGAGATTTAGAACACCGCTGTGTACCGCGAGAAAGGATTTGCGGGTTTTGGCAGAAACAAGATTCTCCAGCTTCAAATGCCCTGTATAACTTGGCCAACGTGATTGAGACTGTGTTGTTCAGGCACTTCATATAAGCCAACAGTTTAACACATATTAATCCTCTCGTAAGATGAGCCCATCATGTGACCAGTAAAATGCAGCATTTCCTTTCAAAATATTCTTTCTTTTCATTTAGGTTGTCTCCAAATAATGTGACTGATTAAAATGCTTGCTTGAATTTATTCTTGAAACATTCAAGAAAATTCTTGTTAAACTTTGTGCGGAGTTGATTGAACTCCAACAAACCATCGCCACGATTACATTCTGTTTTCCAGTCAATCTGCCCAACACCCCACCATGATAAAGACATAAATAGAAAGGCGTTTGGCTTCCAGCGAGTTTTCCGGAATATAAATTAGTCAGCTGGAAGCCTTGCACTCATTTTAATCACCACAATAAATTATAGGTTGGAACCTATGAATCAGTTAGATAATTCCGCTTACACTTTTTGGATCAGACATTATGACCAAACCTATTTTCCTTGCCTCTCTGACCAATTATGAGGTTGCATATATATATATATATAGTTTAAATGACTGGAGTATGCCAATAGGAACCATTCTCTGGGTATGGCACTGCTTCAGAGCGGGGGGGGGGGGGGGGCGGAGAGGAGCAAATCAGAAGCTTAAAAATATTACGCTTGAAAGGATGACCTGCTGTTTGAAGAATATTCTCACTTGAACTTGGAATGTAGTTGGGAAATTGTCCTCTTTAGATTGTCCTGCGTGTTCATGTTAAAAATCATCTACACAATCACAAGCTCACACATTTCCGTGAATCAACACAATCAGCAATAGAATTTGATGTCTGAAGGGTCTCGACCCGAAACGTCACCCATTCCTTCTCATCAGAGATGCTGCCTGGCCCGCTGAGTTACTCCAGCATTTTGTGTCTATCTTTGGTGTAAACCAGCATCTGCAGTTCCTTCCCACACAATAGAATTTGATTGTTTCCTTTCATTTAAAATATAATTTTATGGATTTAAGGGGATGCCTCATGGCATTTTATTTATGAATCCAAAATAACCAAAAAAAAGTTACATAAACAATACTTTCTCTCTTAGATTTTTAGAAAGTCTGGTATACTTTGAAATTTAAAAAGCTTTTAAAATATGCCTGTTAGTGCCCACATGCCTCAGGAAATGAACACAGTATGAAGAATGTTCCCAACTTGATAGAATCCCACAATTTAGGTCACGCCTAATTCCGAGAACTGGGCATGAGCCAGCATACAAGAATCCAGAAAACTTGTGTTTCATTAGCTGTGACTGTTTTTTTGAATTCATTGACCAGTTATTGCTTCAATTGATTTAGCCCTAATTATGTATGAATCTGCAAAGTAAATGGAACGATCTTCGACTCCTGATCGAACTACCTCTCCTCTCCCACACACACACGCACGCACACAATGTTAATTAAGTTTCTCTTGAAGTATTGCACTCGGAAGTCTGCATCTCTTCAAAATGTTTCCAAAGATAGTAAGTAGTGACCCTTCATTGACTTCAGACTGTCCGCTAGGTTACACTACAGGAACTGTGAGTGATTCTGTCTATGGCTAATTAGTGTTCTAATGACCAAATTGTCTAAATATTGAAACAAGATGGCCCGCAGTTACAAAGAACACACAGCTAATATGCCTGCCATTGCAAAGACAAACCAGTTCACAGAAACAAATGATTTCCTTCTTTTTGTTCTGGCCGTTCCAGAGGGAAACGTTTTTTTTGAGCTAAGAATTTCAAACTGAAGACACAATTATTTGTAAATACACACCAAGGAAAAGTATAAGCATTACTTTTCCTCTAAAAAATGGGGGAATAAAATGTTTCATTGCCTTAATCGTGGAAAAGGCAACGCAAGACTTAATCTGACTGTATCACTGAAGCTCCTAAATTGAAACGCTGATTTCAATATTGAATACATTTGACAGGGGCAAAATTCAGAAGAGAGTAGTCGTGAACACAACCTTGCTACTGCAGACATAGTATAACCATATAACCATATAACAATTACAGCACGGAGACAGGCCCTCTCGGCCCTTCCAGTCCGTGCCGACCATTTGTTTTCCCCTAGTCCCATCTACCTGCACTCAGACCATACCCCTCCATTCCCTTCCCGTCCACATACCTATCCACTTTACTTTTAAATGTTAAAATCGATCCTGCCTCCACCACTTCTGCTGGAAGCTCATTCCACACAGCCACCACCCTCTGAGTAAAGAAGTTCCCCCTCACGTTACCCCTAAACTTCTGTCCCTTAATTCTCATGTCATGCCCTCTTGTTTGAATCTTCCCTACCCTCAATGGGGAAAAAGCTTATCCACGTCAACTCTGTCTATCCCTTTCATCATTTTAAAGACCTCAATCTAGTCCCCCCTTAACCTTCTGCGCTCCAAAGAATAAAGACCTAACTTGTTCAACCTTTCTCTGTAAACATAGTTGCTGGAACCCTGGCAACATTCTAGTAAATCTCCTCTGTACTCTCTCTATTTTGTTGACATCCTTCCTATAACTAGGCGACCAAAATTGTACACCATACTCCAGAATTGGTCTTACCAATGCCTTGTACAATTTTAACATTACTTCCCTACTCCTATATTCAATGCTCTGATTTATAAAGGCCAGCACACCAAAGGCTTTATTTACCACCCTATCTACATGCGATTCCACCTTCAGGGAACTATGCACAGTTATTCCTAGATCCCTCTGTTCCACAGCATTCCTCAATTCCCTACCATTTACCATGTACGTCCTATTTTGATTTGTCCTGCCAAGATGTAGCACTTCACACTTATCAGCATTAAAACTCCATCTGCCATCTTTCAGCCCACTTTTCCAATGGCCCAAATCTCTCTGTAGACTTTGAGAATCTACTTCATTATCCACAATACCACCTATCTTAGTATCATCTGCATACTTACTTATCCAATTTTCCACCCCATCATCCAGATCATTGATGTACATGACAAACAACAGTGGACCCAACACAGATCCCTGAGGCACCCCACTGGTCACCGGCTTCCAACCTGACAAAACAGCCATCCACCATTACTCTCTGACATCTCCCATTCAGCCACTGTTGAATCCATCGTGCTACTCCGCCATTAACACCCAAAGATTGAACCTTCTGAACCAACCTTCCATGGGGAACCTTGTCAAAGGCCTTACTGAAATCCATATAGACAACATCCACTGCTTTACCCTCATCAAATTTCCTAGTTACCGCTTCAAAACGGGTCCTTTTCACAATGGCAGGCAGTAACTAGTGGGGTACCGCAGGGCTCAGTGCTGGGACCCCAGCTATTTACAATATATATTAATGATCTGGATGAGGGAATTGAAGGCAATATCTCCAAGTTTGCGGATGACACTAAGCTGGGGGGCAGTGTTCGCTGTGAGGAGGATGCTAGGAGACTGCAAGGTGACTTGGATAGGCTGGGTGAGTGGGCAAATGTTTGGCAGATGCAGTATAATGTGGATAAATGTGAGGTTATCCACTTTGGTGGCAAAAACAGGAAAGCAGACTATTATTTAAATGGTGGCCGATTAGGAAAAAGGGGAGATGCAGCGAGACCTGGGTGTCATGGTACACCAGTCATTGAAAGTAGGCATGCAGGTGCAGCAGGCAGTGAAAAAAGCGAATGGTATGTTAGCTTTCATAGCAAAAGGATTTGAGTACAGGAGCAGGAGGTTCTACTTCAGTTGTACAGGGTCTTGGTGAGACCACACCTGGAGTATTGCGTACAGTTTTGGTCTCCAAATCTGAGGAAGGACATTATTGCCATAGAGGGAGTGCAGAGAAGGTTCACCAGACTGATTCCTGGGATGTCAGGACTGTCTTATGAAGAAAGACTGGATAGACTCGGTTTATATCTCTGGAATTTAGGAGATTGAGAGGGGATCTTATAGAAAACTTACAAAATTCTTAAGGGGTTGGACAGGCTAGATGCAGGAAGATTGTTCCAGATGTTGGGGAAGTCCAGGACAAGGGGTCACAGCTTAAGGATAAGGGGGAAATCCTTTAGGACCGAGATGAGAAAGACTTTTTTCACACAGAGAGTGGTGAGTCTCTGGAACTCTCTGCCACAGAGGGTAGTTGAGGCCAGTTCATTGGCTATATTTAAGAGTGAGTTGGATGTGGCCCTTGTGGCTAAGGGGATCAGAGGGTATGGAGAGAAGGCAGGTACGGGATACTGAGTTGGATGATCAGCCATGATCATATTGAATGGCGGTGCAGGCTCGAAGGGCTGAATGGCCTACTCCTGCACTAATTTCTATGTTTCTATGTTTCTATGTTTCAAAAAATTCAAGAAGGTTTGTCAAACATGACCTTCCAGGCACAAAATCCATGTTGGTTGTTCCTGATCAGACCCTGTTTATCCAGATGCTTATATATATTATCTCTAAGTATCCTTTCCATTAATTTGCCCACCACTGACGTCAAACTAATAGGTCTATAATTGCTAGGTTTATTCTTTGAACCCTTTTTAAACAATGGAACAACATGCGCAGTACGCCAATCCTCCGGCACTATTCACGTTTCTAATGACATTTGAAATATTTCTGTCATAGCTTCCTGCTATTTCTACACTAACTTCCCTCAATGTCCTAGGGAATATCCTGTCAGGACCTGGAGACTTATCCACCTTTATATTTTTCAAAAGTGTCAGTACTTCCTCCTCTTTGAATCTCATAGTTTCCATAGCTACTCTACTTTTCCCCTTACCTCACAGAGTTCAATATCCTTCTCCTTGGTGAATACCGAAGAAAAGAAATTGTTCAATATCTCCCCCATCTCTTTTGGCTCTGCAGATAGCTGTCCATTCTGGTTCTCTAATGGTCCAATTGTATCCCTCGTTATCCTTTTGCTATTAATATAGCTGTAGAAACCCTTTGGATTTACTTTCACCTTTCTTGCCAAAGCAACCTCATATCTTCTTTTAGCCTTCCTAATTTCTTTCTTAAGATTCTTTTTACATTCTTTATACTCCTCTAGCACCTCATTTACTCCATGCCTCCTATAATTATTGTAGATATCTCTCTTTTTTCGAAACAAGTGTCTAATTTCCCTTGAAAACCATGGCTCTTTCCAATTTTTACTATTTCCTTTCAACCTAACAGGGACATAAAGATTCTGTACTCTTACAATTTCCCCTTTAAATGTCCTCCATTTCTCTTCTACATCCTTCCCATGAAACAAAGTGTCACAATTCACTCCTTTAAAATCCACACGCATTCCCTCAAAAGTTAGCCTTTCTCCAATCAAAAATCTCCACTCTAGGTCCTGTTCTGACTCGCTCCATAATTATATTGAAAACTAATGGTATTGTGATCACTGTCCCGAAGTGCTCACCAACGCATACCAACGCATTTGCTCTTCCAATTCTCGCTCCCCATTTGGCGGTCTATAGTACACCCCTAAAAACGTGTTGCTACACCGTTCCCACTTCTCAGTTCCACCCAAATAGCCTCCCTAGACGAACCCTCTAATCTATCCTGCCAAAGCACTGCTGTAATATCCTCTCTGACAAGCAATGCAACACCCTCCACCTCTGGTCCCTCCAATTCTATCACCCCGGAAGCAACAAAATCCTGGAATATTTAGTTTCCAATCACAGCCCTCCTGCAACCATGTTTCACTGATTGCCACAACATCATATTTCCAGGTGTCAATCCAGGCTCTAAGTTCATCCACCTTACTTACAATGCTCCTAGCATTAAAATATGCACATTTTATAAACCCACCATCCTTTATTATCTGTCTATTATCTTTTTCATCTTTCTCGCCTACATTTTGGGTCCGAGTGCTTCCCTTCTCTGCCTCTTGCCCCACACCCTGTCCCCTAGCCCCCTCTACCCGAGTCCCTCCCCCCAGCCTTTCTAGTTTAAAGTCTCCCCAGTAGCCTTTGCAAATCTCCCTGCCAGGATATTGGTCCCCTTCGGGTTCAAGTGCAACCCGTCCTCTGCGTACAGATCATGCCTTCCCCAAAAGAGATCCCAGTGATCAAGAAACTTGAATCGCTGCCCACTGCACCAGTCCCTCAGCCACGCATTTAGCCTCCACCTCATTTCATTCCTACTCTCACTGTCACGCGGCACAGGCAGTAATCCTGAAATTCGTTACCCTTTTGGTCCTTCTCTTTAACTTTCCCCCCAACTCCCTAAATTCTCCCTTCAGGACCTCGTCACTTTTTCTGGTACCTATGTGTACCACAACATCAGGCTCCTCTCCCTCCCTTATCAGAATCTTTTGGACACGTTCTGACACATGCGAGACCCTGGCACCAGGGAGGCAAACTACCATCCGGGTCTCCCGACTGCGTCCACAGAATCGCCTATCCGACCCCCTAACTATAGAGTCCCCTATTACAATTGCCCTCCTCTTTTTGCTACCCTTCTGAGCATCAGGGCCGGTCTCTGTGCCGGAGGCCCGGCCGCTGTTGTTGCCCCCAGCTAGGCTGTCCCCTCCAATCGTACTCAAACCCGAGTACCTATTTTCCAGTTGTACGGTTCACAGGGGTACTCTCTAGCCCCTGCCTCTGCCCCTTGCCCTTCCTAACCGTGACCCACTTGTCTGCCTCCTGTGGTTTGGGAGTGACTACCTCCCTGTAGCTCCTCTCTATGACCTCCTCACTCTCCCTGACCAGACGGAGGTCGTCGAGCTGCTGCTCCAGGTTCCTAACACGATCCTTTAGGAGCCCCATCTCGACACACCTGGCGCAGATGTGTACGTCTGGAGGGCTATCAGATTCCCTGACCTCCCACATCTGACATCCAGAACAGTACACTGCCCTGGCCTTCATACTGCCCCCCTTACATAGTACTTTTCAAAGAGGGGCAAATTAGTAGAGCTAATAGGACTTGATGTTTCAATCTCTGTAATGTTGGCACTCTTGGGATTGGAGTGGAAAGGTAGCTGCTACATTGCAGCTCTTACAGGGAATTCCACAAGTTAAATGTATAATAATCAAGAGAGAGAGTCAAGAGTGTTTTTATTGTCATGTCCCAGATGGGACAATGAAATTCTTACTTCAAGAGGTCAAATGACCGCAATTACTAAAATGATAGATCAATTATACTTTGCAAACAGGTCAAAGTTTATGAGTTACCATGAATGCATATGGAATTGAGGCCTTGTTATGCCTAATGTTGAAGATAATTACGATAAGGGCAGTAATCTCAGGATTATCCATGTGCATGGTTGGTATATTTTGTGGAAAACCAATAAAATTAATGATATTTCTGAAGAAGGTTGCCTAAGATTACAGCAGTATCTTGACCAAGCAGACCACTGGACACGGGAATGGCAGATGGAGTTAATTTCAATTTAATTATGGTAAAAAAAGGACAGGACGGTGTCCTAATACATGATAGAAATAGTAAAGACATAGAGGTAAATGTATGGGAGGAGGGATGACATGAGAGAATCGTGTAGCTGGAACTCGGGTATCATGTGCACCAGCTGTGTTCATCTCAAAGCAGAAGTGAATTTGTTTTGGTTTAATGGGAAAGATTTAAGCTAATGTTACAGGGAAAGACCAATGGGGTGTGAAAAAGGCACGATGAGAGTGAAGAAGGCTCCCGACCTGAAGTATCTGCAAGCCATGTTCTCCAGAGATGCCGCCTGAGAACAGGCCCTTCATGCTGACACACTGGTTCACAACAGTTCTATGTCATCCCACTTTAGCTCCCACTCACAATACACTTGGGGCAATTTACAGCGACCCAGGTTCAATGGGGGCATTTTACGGAGACCCAGGTTCAATCCTGACCTTGGCTGCTGTCTATGAGGAGTTTCCATGGGAGGTCATGCTCACTCCTCACAGACAGCACCCAAGGTCAGGATTGAACCTGGGTCTCCGGCTCTGCGAAGCAGCAGCTCTAACAGCTGCACCATTGTGCTGCCCTGCTGCGCCCTGGTTCTGTGAGATCCTTTCTCACTGCTCCCCCTCTGTGATTCCTGCTGTTCTCCTGCTCTTTGATCATGTTCTGACCCAGACTTGCTATAACAGCTACATAGACTAATGAAAGCTCCCAACTTGAAATGTCACCTATCCACGTACTCCAGAGATTCTGCCTGATCCGCTGAGTTGCTCCAGCACTTTGTGTTTTTTTGTAACTGCACTGTACAGTGTGTGATTGTACAATATTTTCTCATCCATTTTGATTAAACTTCTTATCCTGTTCACTGTGCTAATTCTTAACTCTGCCTGATACATCCCCATATGTTTCTCGAAATCTCTCTTCCCTCAACAAAGATATTGTTCCTATACTTTGTGTAAAAACAATACTTCACTGATGAAATCCTGAAATTTGAAATGTTAATCTTAACTTTGACACTAAGTTGGCTTGCAAGATGGAGTGGAGGTAGAGTACGCGCTGTTCCAGGTGTGGACTCCTATATATCGGCTAGACCAAGCACAGGCTCAGTCTACCTAAACCAACCTGATCTCCCGGTTGCTAAACACTTTAACTCCCCCTCCCATTCGCACACTGACCTTTCTGTTCTGGGCCTCCTCCATTGTCAGAGTGAGGCCCAGTGCAAATTGGAGGAACAGCACCTCATATTTTGCTTGTATAGCTTACAGCAGGCAGTGAAGAAAGCGAATGGCATGTTGGCTTTCATAACAAGAGGAGTTGAGCATAGGAGCAAAGATGTCCTTCTGTAGTTGTACAGGGCCCTAGTGAGATCACACCTGGAATATTGTGTGCAGTTTTGGTCCCCTAATTTGAGGAAGGACATTCTTGCTATTGAGGGAGTGTAGCGTAGGTTTACAAGGTTAATTCCCGGGGTGGCGGGACTGTCATATGGTGAGAGAATGGAGCGGCTGGGCTTGTACACTCTGGTGTTTAGAAGGATGAGAGGTTATCTGATTAAAACATATAAGAATATTAAGGGTTTGGACACGTTAGAGGCAGGAAACATGTTCCCAATGTTGGGGGAGTCCAGAACCAGGGGCCACAGTTTAAGAATAAGGGGTAAGTCATTTAGTACGGAGATGAGGAAACATTTTTTCTCACAGAGAATTGTGAGTCTCTGCCTCAGAGGGCGGTGGAGGCCGGTTCTCTGGATACTTTCAAGAGAGAGCTAGATATGGCTCTTAAAGATAGCGGAGTCTGGGGAAATGGGAAGAAGGCAGGAATTGTGATTGTGGATGATCAGCCATGATCACATTGAATGACGGTGCGGGCTCGAAGTGCCGAATGTCCTACTCCTGCACCTATTGTCTATTGTCACCCCAGCGGTATGAACATTGACTTCTCTACCTTCAAGTAACCCTTGCTTTCCCTCTCTCTCCATCCCTCCCCATTCCCAGTTCTCCGACCAGTCTGACTGCCTCCGACTACATTTTATCTTTGTTACCTTCTCCCAGCTAACAATGATCTATTCTACATTTCCATTGATCTCCATTTCCTTTGTCCTGTTTTCACACCTTACACGTCCTTATCTGTGTATCTCCCTCTCCCCTGACGTCAGTCTGAAGAAGGTCATGACCCGAAACGTCACCCATTCCTTCTCTCCAGAGATGCCGACTGTCCTGCTGAGTTACTCCAGCATTTTGTGTCTATCTGTGGCGGTAGACAGTTGTTTTCCAGACTGGAGGCCTGTAACAAGTGCTGTGGTGCGGAGTTGTTAGTTATTTATATAGTTAGTTATTTGCGGATAACAATTATATTGGTGATATAACTGAAGAAGGCTATCTAAGATTTCAGCAGTATCTTGATCAAGCAGACCGGTGGACTAAGGAATGGCAGATAGAGTTTCATTTGGATAATTTCAATTTCATTATGGTAAGACAAACCAGGACAGAACTGGCGCAGTTAATAACAGAGCTCTGGGGAATGTTGGAAAAACTGAGAGACCAGGAGGTGCAGATACATTTCATTAAAGTTGTGTCACAGATAGACAGGGCGTTGAAGAAGGCACTTGACTTGATTGCCTTAATCGGTCAGAGTATTGAATACTAGGGTCAGAACGTAATGTGACAACTGTGTACGACATTGCTGAAGCTACATTTGGAGTTCTGTATACAATTCTAGTTACGCCATTATATGATGGATGTCATTAAACTGCAAAGGGTGCGATATATGTGAATATTACTGCGTCTGGAGGCTCTTGGAGTCCAATTAACCTGCAAACCTGCAGGTGCAGCAGGCAGTGAAGAAAGCTAATGTGATGTTGGCCTTCATAACAAGAGGATTTCAGTATAGGAGTAGTGAGGTTCTTCTGCAGTTGTATAGGGCTCTGGGGAGACCACATCTGGAGTATTGTGTACAGTTTTGGTCTCCTAATTTGAGGAAGGACATCCTTGTGATTGAGGCAGTGCAGCGTAGGTTCACGAGATTGATCCTTGGGATGGCGGGACTGTCATATGAGGAAAGATTGAAAAAACTAGGCTTGTATTCACTGGAGTTTAGAAGGATGAGGGGGATCTTATAGAAACATATACAATTATAAAAGGACTGGACAAGCTAGATGCAGGAAAACTTTCCCAATGTTTGGCGAGTCCAGAACCAGGGGCCACAGTGTTAGAATAAAGGGGAGGCCATTTAAGACTGAGGTGAGAAAAAACATTTTCACCCAGAGAGTTGTGAATTTGTGGAATTCCCTGCCACAGAGGGCAGTGGAGGCCAAATCACTGGATGGAATTAAGAGATAGAGCTCTAGGGACTAGTGGAATCAAGGGATATGGGGAGAAGGCAGGCACGGGTTATTGATTGGGGACGATCAGCCATGATCGCAATGAATGGTGGTGCTGGCTCGAAGGGCCGAATGGCCTCCTCCTGTACCTATTTTCTACGTTTCTATGTTTCTATCTTTGAAATGTCAGTGGAAATTGGGGCATTTAGCAAAAAACCCCAACTAATCACAGAAAGAACATAGAAACTCCACACAAATTGCATTGGAGTTGATCATTGAACCTGCATGTGCCACTGCGACGCTCCTCGATGAAATCGTAACGTTTTTGCAGTTTGACATTACAGATTCTGCACAAAATATTTTATTTTGTTTTGAACAGCACCTGGTCTAACAGGAATTGTTGGTGGAAGACCCAAGGTGTGAGTATGCTTTGTTGGCCTATAGACACAAAAATGATTCATTCAGACATGACAGAACACAAATATACACAACTGCCATTTTTGGCCATTACTTTCAAACACTTTCAAATGCAAACATTTTGTTTACTATTGTTACATTTTATATTCCACTGCCTTTGAAGTACCTTCCTTCTTAATATTATGTCATGTGCTCAGAGCTTAACAGCCAAGTAAGTCACTAGTTATTTATTTATTTTTAATTTGTTTTATTGCATAGTCATTGTTAGTTCTTGTGTTCCGCTCATTACTTCATATGTTAATTATTCTGGTAAACATCTTCATGTTTTTACCATAAAGGATTCATATGATCTGTGTGGAGTTTGATCTGAGCCTGTAACACAATTGGAATTTGAGAGATAAACAAAATAAGAGAATGAGTGTAACAAGTTACAATTTGTACAAATTCTCTCCTTAGCCTCTCAACTTTTCCCTCGTTGGTTGAGATACCACCTTTAAAACTACCTCTTTAACTATGAGGCATTACATTGATACATTTTTGTGAACTTAAGCAATTTTTCTTTTGCTGCCGATATTTTCTCCACAATTCTTGAATTTTGGCGGGTATAATTCCAGAGTGAAGCATGGCTTTTGGTACTTCAGCCTAATGTTACAGTTCTGATATCAAGTCACTGGCCCAAGAGGTGTGCCTCTGCAGAATTCAACCTTGATGTTCGTATTAATGTTAGTGGGAACTGCAGGGTAGTGGTCACAATCAGGATCTCGGCCAACTTGTGTAGGAGGGAACTGCAGATGCTGGTTTACACCAACGATAGACACAAAATGCCGGCGTAACTCAGCGAGACAGGCAGTATCTCTGGATAGAAGGAATGGGTGACGCTTCGGGTCGAGATCCTTCTTCAGACTTGCATGTCTGGAGAATGGTGAGACCAGTTGCCATTGCCCAACCACTAACCAGTTGAGGGTACACAAAAAGCTGGAGAAACTCAGCGGGTGCAGCAGCATCTAAGGAGCGAAGAAGATAGGCGACGTTTCGGGTCGAGACCCTTCTTCAGACTGGTCAGGGATCAGGGAAACGAGAGATATAGACGGTGATGTGGAGAGATAAGGAACAATGAATGAAAGATATGCAAAAAAGTATCGATGATAAAGGGAACAAGCCATTGTAAGCTGTTTGTGGTGTGAAAATGAGAAGCTGGTGCGACTGGGGTGGGGGAGGGAGATAGAGATAGAGGGAATGCCAGGGCCCGAGGGCTGAGGGAGAGGTGGGAAGGGGAGGAGACAGCAAGGCTTAACAGAATTGAGAAAATTCAATGTTCAAGCCCAAAGGATGTAGACTCCCCAAGCGCAATATGAGGTGCTGTTCCTCCAGCTTGGGGTGTTGCTCACTCTGGCCGTGGAGGAGGCCCAGGACCGAGAGGTCGGATGCGGAACGGGAGGGGGAGTTGAAGTGCTGAGCCACCGGGAGGTCGGGTTGGTTATTGCGGACCGAGCGGAGGTGTTCGGCGAAGCGATCGCCAAGCCTCCGCTTGGTCTCACCGATATAGATCATCTGGCATCTGGAGCAGCGGATGCAGTAGATGAGGTTGGAGGAGGTGCAGGTGAACCTCTGTCAGGACCTGGAAGGACTGCTTGGGTCCCTGAAAGGAGTGGAGGGGGGAGGTGAAGGGACAAGTGTTGCATTTCTTGCGGTTGCAGGTTGAGATCATTTTCAGTTTTCTATCACCTGCGCTGAGGTGCGGTGAAAAGCTTTTGTTGCGTATTATCCAGTCAGCAGAAAGACAATACATGATTGCAATCGAGCCATTTACAGCGAAGAGATACATGATAAGGGGATAAGGGAATAGTCAACAAAATAGAGAGAGTACAGAGGAGATTTACTCGAATGTTGCCTGGGATCCAGCAACTATGTTACAGAGAAAGGTTGAACAAGTTAGGTCTTTATTCTTTGGAGCGCAGAAGGTTAAGGGGGGACTTGATTGAGGTCTTTAAAATGATGAAAGGGATAGACAGAGTTGACGTGGATAAGCTTTTCCCATTGAGGGTAGGGAAGATTCAAACAAGAGGGCATGACATGCGAATTAAGGGACGGAAGTTTCGGGGTAACGTGAGGGGGAACTTCTTTACTCAGAGGGTGGTGGCTGTGTGGAATGAGCTTCCAGCAGAAGTGGTGGAGGCAGGATCGATTTTAACACTTAAAAGTAAAGTGGATAGGTATATGGACGTGAAGGGAATGGAGGGGTATGGTCTGAGTGCAGGTAGATGGGACTAGGGGAAAACAAATGGTCGGCACGGACTGGAAGGGCCGAGAGGGCCTGTTTCCGTGCTGTAATTGTTATATGGTTATATGGTTAAAGCCAGCAAAGTCCGATCAAGGGATAGTCGGTGGGTCACCAATGAGGTAGATAGTAGTTCAGCACTGCTCTCTGGTTGTGGTAGGTTGATTCAGTTGCCTGATAACATCTAATTCCCAGATCAGATCACATAATCCATAGTGGTGATTAGAGACCTGGATTACGTAACTTAAATTGTTTAATTCTACAGTGCTATATATTTTTAAACGAAAATGAACATTTTCCATTAAGATTAAATTAATAATTTGGTGGAACTCTAAATTTTCCTTTCTTTCGTTCCTAGGTCTCCTGTTCTGAAGCCATTCTTCTTTTTGCATCCAAAGCAGAATGTTACGGTATAGTAATAATAGAAATTCTGGGAAACCCAACAGTCTAAGAGGGACTGACAATACCCACATTGTACCTTGTAATCAAATCAGCAGTGTCATTCTAAAACTCGAGGGTACACAAAATGCTGGAGAAACTCAGAGGGTGCAGCAGCATCTATGGGGCGAAGGAGATAGGCGACGTTTCGGGCCAAAACCCTTCTTCAGACTGATGGGGGGTGGGGGGAGGCGGGGGGAAGAAAGGAAAAAGGAGGAGGAGGAGCCCGAGGGCTGAGGGAGAGGTAGGAAGGGGAGGAGACAGCAAGGGTTAACAGAATTGAGAGAATTCGATGTTCATGCCAAGTGGATGCAGACTCCCCAAGCGGAATATGAGGTGCTGTGCCTCCAACTTGCGGTGTTGCTCACTCTGGCCGTGGAGGAGGCCCAGGACCGAGAGGTCGGATACGGAATGGGAGGGGGAGTTGAAGTGCTGAGCCACCGGGAGGTCGGGTTGGTTAATGCGGACCGAGCGGAGGTGTTCGGCGAAACGATCGCCAAGCCTCCGCTTGGTCTCACCGATATAGATCATCTGACAAAACTCCTCTTTTATGAAATAATAAATTATAATTTCATATATGGTATTAGATTGTACAGTAACTCCCAGCCACAACATGATTGCGTTATATACTTAAGCAAAATTCACTTAAAATCACTGCAACCTGTACAAAGAAATGCAGAAATAAATGCAAATTGCATTTGCGTTTCTCAAGGGCGGCACAGTGGTGCAGCAGTAGAGTTGCTGCCTTAAAGCACTTGCAGTGCCGACGGTCTGTAAGGAGTTTGCACGTTCTCCCCGTGGCCACTGTGGGTTTTCTCCGAGACCTTCGATTTCTTCCCACACTCCAAAGATGTACAGGTTTGTAGGTTAATTGGCTTGGTATAAATGTTAAATTGTCCCTAGTGTGTGTAGGGTGGTGTTAATACATATACATAGAAACATAGAAAATAGGTGCAGGAGTAGGCCATTCGGCCCTTCGAGCCTGCACCGCCATTCAATATGATCATGGCTGATAATTCAACTCAGCATCCTGTACCCGCCTTCTCTCCATACCCCCTGATCCACAAGGGCCACATCTAACTCCCTCTTAAACATAGCCAATGAACTAGCCTCAACTACCTTCTGTGGCAGAGAATTCCAGAGACTCACTACTCTCTGTGTGAAAAATGTCTTCCTCATCTCGGTCCTAAAGGAATTCCCCCTTATCCTTAAACTGTGACCCCTTGTTCTGGACCTCCCCAACATCGGGAAGAATCTTCCTGCATCTAGCCCGTCCATGCGTAATGCTTGGGGATCGCTGGTTGGTGCGGAACCAATGGGTCGAATGCCTGTTTCCGCACTGTATTTCTAAAAACTACATCTCAGAGAAATTCAAAGCTCATTAATTTATGAATGTCACTCTGGAGGTGTGTCTCAGCCACAAAAGTTGCACTGGCCTGCGAGTAAATTAATCTTCACTCGGAGCCTCCACCAATTCTACATGGTTATATGTTAATTTAAAAAAGATCAGTAAATTAAATCTTTGGGGGTACTAGAAATCACGTAAGGAGTGTTATTAAAGGCTTAAGAAAAACTCGCTGCCTCAAAAATAATCATCTTCAGTAATTAAAATTAATGTTCAGTATCAGCATCGGATAAATGTTATCTTATGGATATTAACTGAGAGTAGTGGTCAATAAATTATTTTCAGATGAGGCAAAGGGTGGTACTCTGGAGGGCTGTGCTGGGACCACTGCTACATTCATGGGTATACTGTGTATAAATTTCAACGCATGTAGCTTGGCAGGGTAATAAGCATTAAGAATAATATTAATAGACAGCTAGTGGCCGCAGATTAAATGCAAAATATTATCTTTGGTTCCGTCATTCAATTCAAATTATTTATCATTTGTCAGGAATATAGTTAAACAAAAAAAAATCACAGGCTTCCAACATACAAGTTTGCAATTGGATAGATGATGTCTGGGCCTAAATATTTTCTGACCCATGCTGTATTTGAGAACAGCTTCTTGCTTAAACTGCCCAAAGACTTTAGTGTCCTCAGTATGTTACAATATGGAGATGGACTGGGATTGGAAAGATTTAGAGGGATATGAGCCAAACACAGGGATGGGATGAGCAAAATAAACTGTACTCAAGTTGGGTCAAAGGGCCTGTTTTCATGTTGTATGGCTCAATGGCTGTTGTAACGGATACATTTAATTTCTCTGCAGATTGATATATTTATGAATGGAAAGCATGCTGAAACTTTGAAAGAAGACTTTAACTTTACACATTTGCCTGCCTCAGAAGAAAAAGCAGAACAGGAACAGGATGATCTCAATGGTGCGTGAATAGTATTTCATCTCATCTATTTTACCGCATACAGTTGTATAAATGTGTGCATTTTTGGCATTGTTTGTTCAGAACTTCTGTGAAACAGATGGTGTGATATATAAAGCTACTTAATGAGCCTGTTCCACTTGGCGATTTTTTAGGCAACCGCCAGCGACTATCATAGTCGTAGAAGGTCGCCGATAAACCGGCGACAACCTACGACAGCACCTACGTCAAGCTACGCTCATTGGCGTCAAACCCACTGTCGCAGAACAATTTTCACCATGTTGAAAATTTAGCGGCGACCACTACTCCCGGCGACCACTGGCGAACATGTGGCCACAAACTAGTCGCCTGTAGTTGCCTAAAATATCACCTAAATGGGACAGGTCCATAAAGCTTTATTTTAAAACTGAGAAACGTTTGTTAAAATTTGTTAACCACAATCAAATTTCCAGTCAAAGCAATGTAAACAAGTAATTATGCATTATCTGGAATAATTAAGTACCTGGAATAATTAAGTAATATTTTATTTATAATTAACTATTAAATTAAGATAATAAAAATATCATAACGTACTCGTTCAGTATATTCACCGAGTGAAATAAACCTGATCCTGAAGGTGTATCCTCTCAGAAGAGAATGTAAAATTGGAGGTCACTGTTTACAAGTCTTAAATTTTCAGTCTCGATGCAGAGTCTTGGCATAAATGTTAACCATTCGTTTCCCTCTATAGATGCTGCTTGATCTGGGGACTTCCTCCAACAGTATGTTTTTTTGCATCAGGCAAAATGTTTCGCCCATTCTGTTTGGAATTAATTTTCTTAAAGGCTGATGGAGTCATTTTTTTTTTAAAGGCAACAATAAATAAGTGAAATGTTAACACATCTAACTGGAAATGCAGTGGGCAGGTAGATAGTTCCAAGAAAATGGTGACACAAGTTGGGTGGTGAAGATGACGTTTGGCACACTTGCCTTCATCGGTCAGTGTATTGAGTACAGGAGTTGAGACGCCAAGCAGCACATTACCCTCCGACATTTTCGCCACCTTCAACGGGATCCAACCACTAGCCACATCTTTCCATCTCCACCCCTTTCCGCTTTCTGCAGAGACCGTTCCCTCCGCAACTCCCTGGTTAAATCATCCCTTCCCACCCAAATCCCCCCGCCAGGTATTTTCCCCTGCGACCGCGGGAGATGCAACACTGGTGCAGCACTCCCAAGTCCCTTTGTAACTCTCATTTCTGAATCCTTTAGAAAGTAGTCCACACTTTTATTCCTTCCACCAAAGTGCATGACTGTACACTTTGCCAAGCTCAATTCCATCTGCCACTTCTTTGCCCACTCTCCCAACCTGCCCAAGTCCTTCTGCAGCCGAAGATAGACACAAAGTGCTGGAGTAACTCAGCGGGTCAGGCAGCATAAGGAGGGGTAATGTTTTGGGACAGAACCCTTCTTCAGACTAAAAGTAGGAGAGGGGGGTGAGCGGGGGGAGGGGGGGGGAGGAACTGTAGGTTGAAAAAGGACAGAACAGATTAGGGCCGGCAACAGATGACCAAGGCAAGGCGGAACTCATAATGGGCCACTGTTGGCTGGGGAAGAGGTGATAATGAAAGGATACAGGGATATGAACAGTGGAACTAGTAGGACGACGAGGGTGAGGGAGGGTGAGAGAGAGCGAATTCAGGGGCTACTTGAAGTTAGAGAAATCAATGTTCATACCACTGGCTTGTAAGCTGCTCAAATGACATAGAGGGTGCTGTTCCTCCAATTTGCAGTGGAGGTGGTCCAGGACAGAAAGGTCTGTATAGGAATGGGAAAGATAGAAAATAGGTGCAGGAGTAGGCCATTCGGCCCTTCGAGCTAGCACCACCATTCAATATGATCATGGCTGATCATCCACACTCAGTACCCCATTCCTGCCTTATGCCCATATCCCTTGACTCCGCTATCTTTAAGAGCTCTATCCAACTCTCTCTTGAAAACATCCAGTGAATTGGCAGAGAATTCCACAGATTCACAACTCTCTGGGTGAAAATGTTTCTCCTCATCTCGGTCCTAAATGGCCTATCCCTTATTCTTAAACTGTGACCCCTGGTCCTGGACTCCCCCAACATGGGGAACACTTTTCCTGCATCTGGCCTGTCCAATCCATTAAGAATTTTATATGTTGCAATAAGATTCCCTCTCATCCTTCCAAACTCCAGTAAATACAAGCCCAGTCGTCCCATTCTTTCATCATGTGTCAGTCCCGCCATCCTGGGAATTAACCTGTTGAATTAACCTGCTCCCTCAATAGCATTAATGCCCTTGCTCAAATTAGGAGACCAAAATTGCACACAATATTCCAGCTGCTGTCTCACCAGGGCCCTGTACAACTGCAGTAGGCAGTAGACCTTGCTCCTATACTCAAATCCTCTCGCAATGAAGGCCAACATGCCATTAGCTTTCTCCACTGCCTGCTGTACCTGCATGCTTACTTTCAGTGACTGATGTATAAGCACACCCAGGTCTCGTTGCACCCCCGTTTTCATAATCTGACACCATTCAGGTCTGAAGATGGGTCTCGACCTGAAACGTCACCCATTCTTTCTCTCCAGAGATGTTGCCTGTCCCTCTGAGTTACTCCAGCATTTTGTGTCTACCATTCAGATAATAATCTTGCCACCAAGATGGACAACCTCACATTTACCCACATTATACTGCATCTGCCTTGCATCTACCCACTCACACAACCTATCCACGTCACCCTGCAGCCTCACAGCATCCTCATCACAGCTCACACTGCCACCCAGCTTTATGTCATCCACAAACTTGGAGATGTTACATTTAATTCCCTCATCTAAATCGTTAATATATATTGTAAATAACTGGGGTCCCAGCACCGAGCCTTGCGGCACCCCACTAGTCACTGCCTGCCATTCTGAAAAGGACCCATTAATTCCTACTCTTTGCTTCCTGTCTGCCAACCAATCCTCTATCCATGTCAATACCCTACCCCCAATACCATGTGTCCTAATTTTGCACACTAATCTCTTGTCAAAGGCTTTTTGAAAGTCCAGATACACCACATCCACTGGTTCTCCCTTATCCATTCTACTTGTTACATCCTCAAAAAATTCCAGAAGATTGGTCAAGCAGGATTTCCCCTTCATAAATCCATGCTGACTTTAACCGATCCAATCACTGCTTTTCAAATGCTGTAACATCTTTAATAATCGACTCAAGCATCTTCCCCACCACTGATGTAAAGCCAACATCCTTGATTTCCTATTTTTTCTCTCCCCCTAAGTGGGGTTACATTGACTACCCTCCAGTCCACAGGAACTGATCCAGAGTCGAGAGAACATTGGAAAATGATCACCAATGCATCCACAATTTCTAGGGCCACCTCCTTGAGTACTCTGGATGCAGACCATCAGGCGCTTGGGATTTCAGGCCCAACAGTTTACCCAACACCATTTCCTGACTAATGTGGATTCCCTTCAGTTCCCCCCTCCCACTGGATCCTCGATCCCCTAGTATTTTTCTGGGAGATTGTTTTGTGTCTTCCTTAATGAAAACAGAATGAAAGTACTTGTTCAACTGGTCTGCCATTTCCTTGTGTCCCATTATAAATTCACCTGTTTCTGACTGTAAGGGACCTCCATTTGTATTCACTAATCTTTTCCTCTTCACATATCTAAAGAAGCTTTTACTGTCAGTTTTTATATTCCCCGCAAGGTTTCTTTCATGCTCTATTTTCCCCCTCTTAATTAACCCCTTTATCCTCCACTGATGAATAAATTTCTCCCAGTCTTCCAGTTTGCTGCTTCCTCTGGTCAATTTATATGCCTCTTCCTTGGATTTAACACTACCCTTGATTTCTCTCGTTAGCCACAGTTCAGCTGCCTTCCCCGTCTTATTTTTTCACCAGACAGGGATGAAGATCCATTTAGGAGTTCATCCATGCGGTCTTTAAAACTTTGCCATTGCATCTCCACCGTCAACCCTTTAAGTATAATTTGCCAGTCTATCCTAGCCAATTCCCATCTCATACCGTCCAAGTCTCCTTTCTTTAAGTTCAGGACCCTAGTCTCTGAATTAACTGTGTAACTCTCCATTTTAATGCAGAATTCCACTGTATTATGGCCACTGTTGCCCAAGGGGCTCTGCACAATAAGATCGCTAACTAATCCTTCCTCAATACCCAGTCTAGGATGGCCTGCTCTGTAGTCGGTTCCTCTACATATTGGCTTGGAAAACCATAAGTAGATAAGAAAATGCCAGAGAAACTCAGCGGGTCAGGCAGCATCTATGGAGAGAGGAATAGGCGCCTTGGTTGGCACAATCTATATGTAGATTAAAGTCACCCATGATAGCTGATGGAAGGGGATTAAAATGTTTGGCAACCTGGAGATCGCATAGTCCAGGGCGGGCAATCTTCAGCTAAATGATCGCTGTTCATTGTGTGCTTGGTCTCACCGATGTATAGGAGCCCACATCAAGAATATGTTTGCATCCCTGTATGCCTTTGTTGCCACCACTTCCCCATCCGACAATGGACCATTATGAGATCCACCCTTCCTTGGTCATCTGCTACCAGCACTGATGTGTTCTCCTTATTGTCCGTTTAAATGCTTGTTTCTAGTTTATAAATCGTAAACAGTGCTTGTTTATAGTTTATTAATTCCTTAAAAAAAAAAATGATGTGCCTTGAAGAATGGAAATAGGCTTGTTAAAAAATATAATGTTTCAAGAATGTCCTAACATCAGCCTGCTTGCAGAGTAGCCAAGATTCAAGAGAGTTTATTGCATGTTCCTTAGGACAATTTTGCTTCAGCACAACAGAATATAGAAGGCATGAATACAGAACAGATCAGTGTGTCCATATACCATTGTATATATATATATATACACACATGAATAAATAAATGGATAAAGTGCAAATAAACAGATCATGGCTATTAATGTTCAGAGTTTTGTTTGAGTTGAGTTCAATTGCCTGATGGCTGTGGGGAAGAAGCCGTTTCTGAACCTGGTCGTTGCAGTCTTCAGGCTCCTGTACCTTCTACCTGAAGGTAGCGGGGAGATGAGTGAGTGGCCAGGATGGTGTGGGTCCTTGATGATGCTGCCAGCCTTTTTGAGGCAGCGACTGCGATAGATCCCCTCAATGGTAGGAAGGTCAGAGCCGATGATGGACTGGGCAGTGTTTACTACTTTTTGTAGTCTTTTTCGCTCCTGGGCACTCAAGTTGCCGAACCAAGCCACGATGCTACCGGTCAGCAAGCTCTCTACTGTGCACCTGTAGAAGTTAGAGAGAGTCCTCCTTGACAAACTGACTCTTCGTAATCTTCTCAGGAAGTAGAGGCGCTGATGTGCCTTCTTTATAATAGCACCAGTGTTCTCGGACCAGGAGAGATCTTGAGAGATGTGCACGCCCAGGAATTTGAAGCTCTTGACCCTTTCCACCATCGACCCGTTGATATAAACAGGACTGTGGGTCCCCATCCTACCCCTTCCAAAGTCCACAATCAGTTCCTTGGTTTTGCTGGTGTTCAGGGCCAGGTTATTGTGCTGGCACCATTTGGTCTCGTCCGATCTGACTCGTCCCCATCAGTGATACGTCCTGGTATCGTCAGCGAACTTGATGATGGAGCTCGCACAATGACACGCAGTCATGAGTATAGAGTGAGTATGAGCATGCAGTTGAGGATTGTTATCGAGGCTGACGTCATCGAGGATCCAATTGCAGAGTGCGCAGACAATACTTTGAATGTAAACCTTCCTCACCATTGTGGTGGCTGTTCCTAGTTTCCTGATGACAGAACACAGCAATTAATGTTACGTCATTAAACCTTAGGGGATCTTAATCTCCTTGTTGAAATACAGCAGTTCAGGCATACAATACTGAAAGTCAACAGAAGTACAGTTTCACGTGCACCGAGGTACAGTGAAAAGCTTTTGTTGCATGCGTCAGCAGAAAGACAATAGATGATTACATCGATCCATTTACAGTGTCATGATAAGGGAATAACGCATCCGATCAAGAATAGTTAGGGTCACCAAAGAGGTAGATAGTAGTTCAGTAGTCAACGCTTTCCACAGGTAGTGGAGCGAGTAAACATGATATTTAAGTCTGCATATTTTATTGTCATTTAAACAACAAGGGTCAAACAACATTTTGTTCCTGCAGTCATAACAGCAAAAAAACAAAACACACAATTAACACAATTCCACATAAACATCCATCACAGTGAAACACCTCCTCACTGTGATGGAAAGCAAAAGTCCCCCATCGCTTCCCTGTTCTCTGTTCTTTATTCTTCTACCGCAGTCAAGCAGTCGAACTGCTGCATCAAGCTGATTGAGGCTCTTGATGTTAGAGCCCCCGGCGGGCGATGGTAAGACCCGCAGCCGTTTAAGCAGCGTCGGGCGATGTAAGGCCCCGCTCCGGGTCGTTTTTAACCCCGCGATTCGGGCGGGCGAAGTTGCCGTTGCGGGAGCTCCGAAAAGCGGTGTCTCACCAGGGACCCGCCAGCTCCCGATGTTACCGTCCACAGGGCCTGCAGCCGAAGCCTCCGAATCTCCGAAGTCGGGTCGCAGCCGCACACCACCACAGCGCTCCACGCTCTGAAGTCGGCCAGCTCCGCGATGGTGAGTCCGCAGGCTCTGCGACTGGAGCCCCCAAGTCGATTCCGGTTGGAGGCTGCAGGCCCCCCCACATATACACAGCTAAAAATAAAGTAAAACTAAAACCAAAAACATACACGTAACAGGACAAAAAGAAAGAAAAGACAGACGGACTGCAGGCGAGCCGCAGCTGCTTGGGCAGCACCTCCGATGAATTGTGAACTAGCAGTTTTGAAATGAGCTGGTATAAATTGCATGCATGTATTTTGGCAGAAATTGCTGCACCCAATATTTGAATGTTTAGCATTATAACCTGATCCATTAACATAAACCTTTGTTAATGTTACTATATACTTCCCCACAGCCATCAGGCTATTAAACCTGGCTCGGACAAAACTCTGATAACTAATAGCCCATTATCTGTTATTTGCACTTTATTAGTTTATTTATTCATGTGTGTATTTATTTATATATGGTATATGGACACACTGATCTGTTTTGTAGTAAATGCCTTCTATGTTCTGTGTGCTGATGCAAAGCAAGAATGTCATTGTCCTCAGGGATCAGGGACACATGACAATAAACTCACTTGAACTTGAACTTGTTTCCAGTGCTGAAAACATATTTTTGAATTTATATTGAATTGCTAAAAGTCTGCTTCCACCTCAAAAGTCTTCAGTTTCGTTATTATACTTTAATTTTGCTTATTTCAGTGGATGACATTTATATGAAATTTAGAGCCCACCGCCTACTAAGGGATATTGAAGCATTTGATATTTCAAAAAATAACTTTTTAAATACCTATCTTGTGACCCTTGCTTTTATATAATCACATTTTTAGATTTACCAATTGGGGCTTGCCGTTATCGATTAGAAGAACTCGCTTACACCAGAAGTGGTGATAAAGGCAACACCGCAAACATAGGTAACTCGTTTTTGTACGATTAAGTTAAACTGTCTGAATATACATTTTCTGAAGGATTCCTCTCACTGCCATCGTCATTGATTCCCTTCATTCCATGAAAATGGGGTCAAGGAAAGAGTGACCACGTCGCGGCCCTGTTTCCGCCAACCTTTCCACCGCTACGCACAAGAAGCGACGAGATGCGCAAGACACCATTTGTATGCCGATGCCAAGAAGTGTGTTCAGTTCTGGCTGAACAGCTCCTAATCTTGTGATGTGGGCTCAATAAGAGGATCTGATGAAAATGAAAATATCCAGTTGACACAAGCTTACAAATGCCATATGCATAATCTACAATGACCTGTAGAAACATGGAATTGCAGATGCTGGTTTATAAAACAAGGGACAAAGTGCTGGAGTAACTCTGCGGGTCAGGCAGCATCAACGTGGATAGGTAGTGTTTTGGTTTGGCACCCTTGTTCGGACTGAAGGAGGGTCTCGACTTGAAACATCACCTACCCATGTTCTTCAGTGAATCTGCCTGACCCGCTGAGTTACTCCAGCACTTTGTGTCTTCATCTAAAATAACCTTGTGTTAATTCCTCAAGATATTTCACAATACCTTAATACATTGAATGGTTTTTTAATCCGATTATTAGCATTCGCCATACTAAGTAGAGGAATAGATTGGTTAAACTCTTGCCCAGAGTAGGGGAATCAAGAACCAGAGTACATAGGTTTAAGGTAAGGGGTGAAAGGTTTCATAGGAACCGGGGGGGGGGGGGGGGGGGGGTAACTTTTTTACACAAAGGATGGTAGGTTTACAGAACGAGCTGCCGGAGGAGGAGGTCGAGGCAGGCACTATTGCACCATTTAAAAGAACATTTAGACAGGTACATGGATAGGATAAGTATAGAGGGATATGGGCCAAATTTTTTGGAGACATGAGCAAAAAGTTTGATGAAGGCAGAACTGTAGATGTTGTGTACATGGACTTCAGTAAGGCGTTCAACAAGATTCTGCATGGTAGGCTGCTCTGGAAGGTTGGATCTCATGGGATCCAGGGAAGAGTTGGCTGAATGGATGGCAAATTGGTTCCATGGAAGGAAGCAGAGGGTGATGGTTACTGTTTGTCATCTACATCAATGATTTGGATGAGAACATACAGGGCAAAATTAGCAAGTTTGCTGATGATACAAAAGTGAGTGGTTTTGCAGATAGTGAAGAAGGTTGTGAACGATTGCAGCAGGATCTGGATCGATTGGCCAGGTGGGCGGAGGAATGGTTGATGGAATTTAATACAGAGAAGTGTGAGGTGTTGCATTTTGGGACGTCGAACAAGGGCAGGACCTACACAGTAAATGGTAGGCCTCTGGGTAGTGTTGTAGAGCAGAGGGATCTAGGAGTACAGGTGCATGGTTCCTTGAAGGTCGTGTCGCAGGTAGATAAGGTGGTCAAAAAGGCTTTTGGCACTTTGGCCTTCATCAGTCAGAGCATTGAGTATAGAAGTTGGGAGGTCATGTTGCAGTTGTATAAGACATTGGTGAGACCACATTTAGAATATTGTGTTCAGTTCTGGGCACCATGTTATAGGAAAGATATTATTAAAGTTTGAAAGGATTCAGAAAAGATTTACGAGGATGTTGCCAGGACTAGAGGGTGTGAGCTGTAGGGAGAGGTTGAGTAGGCTGGGTCTCGATTCCATGGAGCACAGGAGGATGAGGGGAGATCTTATAGAGGTATACAAAATCATGAGAGGAATAGAACGGGTAGATGCACAGTCTTTTGCCTAGAGTAGGAGAATCGAGGACCAGAGGACAGGTTTAAGTAGAAGGGGGAAAGATTTAATAGGAATCCGAGGGGTAACTTTTCCACACAGAGGGTGTTGAGTGTATGGAACAAGCTGCCAGAGAAGGTAGTCGAGGCTGGGACTATCCTATCATTTAAGAAACAGTTGGACAGGTACATGGACAGGACAGGTTTGGAGGGTTATGGATCAAGCGCAGGCAAGTGAGACTAGTGTAGCTGGGACATTGTTGGCCGGTGTGGGCGAGTTGGGCCAAAGGGCCTGTTTCCACACTGTATCACTCTATGACTCAATGATGCCAGTTTTAAACAACTGCTCCCTTGTAACTACAGAGGTTACAAATGGGGGTTCTGTTCCCAAGAACTGTTTGTAACCCAAACAGTTTACAAGTTGGAAAAGTTGCTGCCGGCGATATATTTTGATAAAAACATGTCAATCAAGGGCAACGTGTACCTAGACCAGGGCATTGAACTCAAGTCATTCAGATGTTGCAGCAAAACAAGCCCACACAGCAGCAACAACAACGGGAAAGGCCATCATGTGTAAGAAGGAACTGCAGATGCTGGTTTAAATCGAAGATAGGCACAAAATGCTAGACTAACTCAGCAGGACAGGCAGCCTCTCTGATATGGGTCTTGACCCGAAACGTCATCTATTCCTTTTCTCCAGAGAGGGCAAATCTATCATAGGCACAAAATGCTGGAGGAACTCAGCAGGACAGGCAGTGTCTCTGGAGGGAGGGAATGGGTGACGTTTCGGTTCGAGACCCTTCTTGAGGCAAATATATCATGTTGGTCTCCCATTTGCTCCTTATATGTACGGGCCATACATAATGGTTAATTGGGGGGTTTTCTTCTTAATGAACCTTTTTGATTGTTTATTTTATTATCTATTGAGTATTGTGTTTACAAACCTGTTATGCTGCTGCTGTAAGTAAGAAATTCATTGTTCCATTACAGAATTGTAATTGTAATTAATTTATTAGCCAAGTATGTAAACATACAAGGGATTTGATTTGCCATACAGTCATACCAAAGATAGTACCAACTCTGGACTATCTGGTCATGCCATGGACCCAGAACACCTCCTCCATCAGGCTATCAGCTAAGGGAGAGCTGAGGCCACCCCGACTGAAGTCCGGTCACCCCTTTGCTCCACATGGAAAACAACTCCTAGCATCCATCCAGTCAAACTGAGAAAAAAACACACTGGATAGCCACCAAGTGGCCACAGGAGTGGAAGGCAACCTCATCTCCGTTACACAGCTACATCTCTTCACCAGATAAAAGCTGTCCAGGTTTCTGAGCTCCCCAGAGGAGCATGGGTGAAGCTCAACAGACTTGGTACTGGAGTTGGGCGTTTCAATGCCAGCGTGTGGAGATGGGGGCTCCGCCAGAGCCCAGCCTGTGAATGCTGAGCAGAGCAACAGACAGCCAACCACGTCATCTCTGGGTGCCCGCTCTACCACCCACCAAATGGAGCTCTGTCAGGGCCTGGCGGACATTGACACAGAGACAACAACCTGGCTGCTCAGCACCCGGCTTGAGATCTAACTATTCCTTTGACAATAGACAATAGGTGCAGGTGTAGGCCATTCGGCCCTTTTTTTATTTATGTTTAATTCGCAAGAAGAATATACCAAAAAAGCAACAAGATACATAACCACATAAAAATTAAACATAGACTTAAACAGCCACCACAGCAGCGGGTGAGAATCCCCAGGGCACACCACAAAAGATGAGACCCACAGCCATCAGTTCAATGTCCGGGCCACACACACGCTCCTTCACCGTGATATGACCAGACTTGTACCGACCGCTGTCACTCTCTGCAGTCCCTGTCCGCCCGAACAGTCAGAAAGCCGTCCACACTCGTGCTAGGAGATCTCATTGAAACATGTAAGATTGTTCTGGGTTTGGACACACTAGAGGCAGGAAACATGTTCCCGATGTTGGGGGAGTCCAGAACCAGCGGCCACAGTTTAAGAATAAGGGGTAAGCCATTTAGAATGGAGACGAGGAAACAGTTTTTCTCACAGAGAGTTGTGAGTCTGTGGAATTCTCTGCCTCAGAGGGCGGAGGAGGCAGGTTCTCTGGATGCTTTCAAGAGAGAGCTAGGTAGGGCTCTTAAAAATAGCGGAGTCAGGGGATATGGGGAGAAGGCAGGAACGGGGTACGGATTGGGGATGATCAGCCACGATCACATTGAATGGCGGTGCTGGCTTGAGGATCCTGCACCTATTGTATATTGTCTATTGTCTATTGACTCTGGGATGTCCACATTGAGCGATGATCCTGCAAAACACTGAGATCACTGCACTCACGGCGCTCCCTCCGAGTCTCACCAGCGCAGGCAGCACGACCATCTTGCTTTTGTGGCAACCTCACATTCCCCACTGTGATGGAAGACAAATAACTTATATTCTTTCCTCCTTGTCATATGACATGTGACATTAAGACACTCTTTGCCTTGATTATATATTCATGACTCAGAATTAATACAGAGGTCAGAAACCTTAATCGTCATTATACCATCCTGACGAAGATTAGAAATCTGGAAAATCGAGGCAGCCAATTTGGTACAAAATTAAAAATTGTTTGCAATCAGTAGTTTTAAAAAATTGTATCATAAAGTACAAGCAATATTAAACAAAGTACATCCTGGAAATGCATATTCGGTCAGTCAGAATTGCCTGATTGTGCTTTAGCTGGCCTCATAATCACTTGAGACACTGTATAATTCTGGCGCAGCGGCTTCCAGACCCGGGTTCCATCGTCACCAGGGGCGGAAGATTGCAACCTTCACGTGGTCCGCCCTGTTTCGACTAATGCAACCAACTCGACGTGCACAAACGGAAGATCAAATGGAACAAGTTGTCCTACAACCTTTGGCTGAGCACGCCACACGAAAGAAGACGAAGAAGATCCTGACCACTGGTGCTGTCTGAACGGAGTTCGCACGTTCTCCCCGTGACCGCGTGGGTTTTCTCCGGGTGCCCCCCACACTCCAGAGACGTGTAGGTTTGTAGGTTAATTGGCTTGGTATAAGTGTAAAGTTGTCCCTAGTGTGTGTAGGATAGTGTTGGTGTACATCGATCGCTGGTGGGAGCGGAGCCGGTGGGTCGAAGGGTCTGTTTCCACGCTGTGTCTCTAAGCTAATCTAAACTAAAGTATTGGGTTCATTTATATTGGCTTTCATTGTCTATTTTGTGCAACTAGGAGTCATCGCTCGGCACCCTCTCTATTATCCTTACTTACGGAAATTAGTGACTGCCCAGGCTGTTGAGGAATACTTCCAGCATCTCATACAGAAGGAAGATTCTGACACTATGATGGTCACCAGGTATGGACTCCCACTACAATTATTCTTGCTCTAAATCATAATGTGGTAATAAGTCATGCGAGTGAGAGCGTGATACATTTGTAGATATCTTGTCAGTCTATCAGATATGTAAATCCAACTCAAAAATCTAACCTTAGCTGAAAAAGCAGTTTAGATCATGGTTTTAAGATCTTGGTTCAGAAATGGTTCAGGGTGGCACAACAGGACAGCACGGTGGCACAAAGGCTGGCACAGGGGCAGAACTCGTAGCGCTGCCGTCTCACAGCGCCAGAGACCTGGGTTCGATCCTGACTACGGGTGCTGTCTGTGTGGAGTTTCCTCCGGATGTTTCCGGTTTCCTCCCACACTCCCAAGGACATAGGGCAGTACAGTGGCATTGCAGTGGAGTTGCTGCCTCACAGCACCGCAGACCCAGGTTCGATCCTGACCACGGGTGCTGTCTTTACGGAGTTTGTACATTCTCTCTGTGACCATGTGAGCTTTCTCCGGGTGCGCCGGTTTCCTACCGCACTCCAAAGATGAACGGGTTTGTAGGTTAATTGGCTTTGGTAAAATTGTAAATTGTCCCCTAGTGTGTAGGATAGTGCTAGTGTACGGGAATGTGGGTTTACAGGTTAATTGGTCTCTGTACATTGCCCCTAGTGTGTATAGAGTGGAAGCTCAAGTGGGATCACATAGAACTATTATGAACTACATATCCATAACATAGACTCACTGAGCCAAAGCGCCTGTTTCCATGCTGCATCTTTAATCTAAACTAAATAGTAAAGGACCATCTATAACCAGGTGTGACCAAATACTATTAGGTTATAGAGAATAGACAGTAGGTGCAGGAGTAGGCCATTTGGCCCTTCAATGTGATCATGGCTGATCATCCACAATCAGCACTCCGTTCCTGACTTCTTCCCATATCCCTTCACTCTGCTATCTTTAAGAGCTCTATCTAACTAGCCCCACAGTCTCCCCAAACAGTCTGAGGCGAAACGTACGCTGCGGTCACTCCACCCCTATTCCTAGAAGGCTCTCAGCGCATTGGCCTTCACCCGTCACGGTGTCGAGTGTGGATGTTGGACTGTTATGTTACAACTGTACAGTACGTTGGGTGAAGCCACATTTGGAGTATTGTGTGCAGTTTTGGTCAACCTGCGATAGTAAATATGTTGTTAGAGATGCAGAGAAGATTTACAAGGTTGCTGCCAGGGCTTGTGGGTGTTACAGAGCTACAGGGAGATGTTGGGCAGGGTAGGACTTTATTCTTTGGAGTGCACAAGGATGAGGGGTGATCTGATAGAGGTGTATATGATCACACCCCACATGTGGCATTCATATAGAGTGGCCAGACAGGAGCCACTCCTCAGTAAAAGGCACATGACAGCCCGCTTGGAGTTTTCCAAAAGGCACCTAAAGGACTGTCAGACCGTGAGAAACAAGATTCTCTGGCCTGATGAAACCAAGATTGAACTCTGTGGCCTGCATGCCAAGCATCACGTCTGGAGGAAAACCGGACACCACTCATCACCTGGCCAATACCATACCCACGGTGAAGCATGGTGGTGGCAGCATCATGCTGTGGGGATGTTTTTCAGTGGCAGGAACTGGGAGATTTGTCAGGATCGAGGGAAAGATGAACGGAGCAAAGTACAGAGAGATCTTTGATGAAAACCTGCTCCAGAGCGTTCTGGACCTCAGACTGGGGCAGAGGTTCACCTTCCACAGGACAACGACCCTAAGCGCACAGCCACGACAACGCAGGAGTGGCTTCGTGACAAGTCTGTGAATGTCCTCGAGTGGCCCAGCCAGACCCAATCGAACATCTCTGGAGGGACCTGAAAATATCTGTGCATCGACGCTCCCCATCCAACCTGACAGAGCCAGAGAGGATCTGCAGAGAAGAATGGGAGAAATTACCCAAATACAGGTGCGCCAAGCATGTAGCGTCATACCCAAGAAGACTTGAGGCTGTAATCGCTGCCAAAGGTGCCTCAACAAAGTACTGAGTAAAGGGTCTGCATACTTAAGTAAATTTGATATTTCAATTATTTCTTTTTAATTGCTTTGCAAAAATGTCTAAACATCTGTTTTTGTTTTTTTATTATGGGGTATTGTGTGTTGATTGATGATGGAAAAAATGAATTTAATCCATTTTAGAATAAGGCTGTAACGTAACAAAATGTGGAAAAAGTGAAGGGGTCTGAATACTTTCTGAATGCACTGTATGGGGAGAAGGCAGGAGAATGGGGTTAGGAGGGAGAGATAGATCAGCCATGATTGAATGGCGGAGTAGACTTGATGGGCTGAATGGTCTAATTCTACTACTATCGCATGACCCTATGACCTGAGTGCATCAAAATGGCTGAAATCCAGCTGCTGAGATAATGTTCTTTATTCAGATGTAAGTTGAAAATATGTTAAAATGTTTGGATCACAGCTTCTTAATTTTTTTAAAAACCTTGAACAAATCAATGAGCAGGTGCATGATGCTGGAGGCATTCGAAAAGCGAGACAATAAATTATTTTGTAATATGAAGAATGTCTTTCTCACTCTGCAGGAAACACCTAACTAAATTGGCCTGCATGTCGCTACCTGTAATCATCATATGGATTGCACAGTACTCTAAATTAAGTGTGATTACTATCATTATCTATGTCAGTATAAGTCATGAGAATATTATGTTATGGTGCAACGGAGTATCCGCGCTTCCATTATTTAATTTTTACCATAATCAAAGTTTAAAGAGGCCTCCTGCATAATTCCTATTCTTTTTCTCCAGAGATTCTGACTGACCCGCTGAATTACTCCAGCTTTTCGTGTCTATCTTCGGTTTAAACCAACATCTGCAATTCTTTCCTACACATTCTGTCTGCTTCCATAAACTGCAAAATCTCCTCAAGGCATGCCTACTTTGAAGAAGTTCTCCTCCTCTCTCCGACGAGGGTTCTGCAACATCATCTCTCGCCGCTCCCCCTCTGTGATTCCTCCTGCTCTCCGTCTCTACGCCAGACTCCCTCTCCCCTGACTCTCAGTCTGAAGAAGGGTCTACGGCCCAAAACGTCACCTATTCCTTTTCTCCTGAGGTGCTGCCTGACCCGCTGAGTTACTCCAGCTTTTTGAGTCTAGCTTCAGTTTAAACCAGCATCAGCAGTTCCTTCTTAAGGGCCAGTCCCACTTTCACGACTTAATTCAAAACCTCTTCCGAGTTTAAAGGACCTAAAAAAAAAGTCCAGATCATGGTAATCGACGAACTCCTACGACCTTCCACGACTATGTTCACAAACTCCTACGAACTCCTACGAGTATGTCTACGAATTCCCACGACTATTTCGATGCCCTCCTTACGAGTAAAAAGTTGCAATTTCTTTCATCCTGACCATTTTCTTAACTCGTGGACATTTTTTATCGGGCTGGAAAAAACGTCCCGACTTACCTGATGCCACGAGTACCTATGGTTGGCATAACGAGCCGCTACGATATATCTACAAACTCCTACGACCTCCTAGGGACTCGTTACAAACATTCTGCGAGTTTATAACCATATAACCATATAACCATATAACAATTACAGCACGGAGACAGGCCCTCTCGGCCCTTCCAGTCCGTGCTGACCATTTGTTTTCCCCTAGTCCCATCTACCTGCACTCAGACCATACCCCTCCATTCCCTTCACGTCCATATACCTATCCACTTTACTTTTAAATGTTAAAATCGATCCTGCCTCCACCACCTCTGCTGGAAGCTCATTCCACACAGCCACCACCCTCTGAGTAAAGAAGTTCCCCCTCACGTTACCCCTAAACTTCTGTCCCTTAATTCTCATGTCTGAGAATCAAGGGGAAAACTCGTGAGAATTTGTAAATTACCTCGTGTAAGTGGGACAGACCCTTTAGTTCAGTATTCACTACCCCTCTTAAATTGGTCCCCTTTGTGCCTGACATTAGACTCTTATCCCTATTTAAAATTTGTCCTATTACTTTTCCTGAAGACTTAAGTAACTCTCCTGTGCTGCCCTTCCCTTTAACTACATCGGTACATTTCCAATTTGTTGTTTCCTACACACACTGCCAATCCTCCTACATAATTGTAGTGTCATCTTGAGAAATAGAGTCAAACTGCTTATTAATTCAAAAGGAGAACGGCACCCAGTTCGGACGGGAAAAGCTTTAATTGAAACGTTGAGCATGATAAATAAAATTTAATGTATCAAATAAACTAAAGATGCTGGAAATCTGAAATAACAACAGAAAATGCTGGAAACAGTCAGCACATCAGTGAGCATCTGTGACAGAAAAGTAAAGTTAATATTTCAGACTTGCAAAGTTAATTCTTCTTTCCCTTTCCACTGGTGCTATCTTTCCACCATTTTAGAGTCATAGGAGTCATAGTGATACAAGGCAGAAACATGCCCTTTGGCCCAACGTGCCCCAGCTACACTAGTTGTGAGGAGGATGCTGTGAGAATGCAGGGTGACTTGGACAGGTTGGGGGAGTGGGCAGATGCATGGCAGATGAAGTTTAATGCGGATAAATGTGAGGTTATCCACTTTGGTAGCAAAAAGAGGAAGGCAGATTACTATCTGAATGGCGTCGAGTTGGGAAAAGGGGAAGTACAACGGGATCTGTTGTCTACATGAATTTTAGTAAGGTTTTGATAAGATCCATCATGGTGGGCTGATCCAGAAGAATAAGGAATGGGATTCACGATGACTTGGTCGTATCGATTTGGCACTGGCTTATACATCGAAGACAAGGGGTTATGATGGAACATAGATATTCTGGCTGGAGATCTGTGAACAGTGGAGTTCCGCATGGATCTGCGCTGGGACCTCTGCTGTTTGTGAAGTATATAAATAACCTAGCCATAAATGTAGATGGGTTGGTGACTAGGTTTGCTCATGACACCAACCTTGGTGCAACTGCAAAGAGAGAGGAAGGCTGTCAGAAGATACAAGTCTGAAGGATATAGATCAGCTGCAGAAATGGGAAGAAATGACAAGAGGAGTGTAACCTGAGCAAGTGTGAGGTGTTGCACTTTGGGAGGTTGAATGTAGACAATAGACAATAGGTGCAGGAGTAGGCCATTCGGCCCTTCGAGCCAGAACCGCCATTCACTGTGATCATGACTGATCATCCATATTCATTACCCCGTTCCTGCCTTCTCACCATATCCTCTGACTCCGCCATCTTTAATAGCTCTATCTAACTCTTGAAAGCATCCAGAAAATTGGCCTCCACCACTCTCTGAGGCAGAGAACTCCACAGATTCACAACTCTCTGGGTGAATCTCCGTTCATCTCCGTTCTAAATGCCCTACCCCTTATTCTTAAACTGTGGCCCCTGGTTCTGGACTCCCACAACATCGGGGACATGTTTCCCAGCCTCTAGCGTGTCCAAACCCTTAATAATCATATATGTTTCAATAAGATCCCCTCTCATCCTTCTAAATTCCAGAGTGTACAAGCCCAGTCGCTCCATTCTATCAACATACGACACTCCCTCAATAGCAAGAATGTGCTTCCTCAAATTTGGAGACCAATACTGCACACAATACTCCAGGGAGAGTATACAGTTAAAGACAAGACCCTTAACAGCCAAGACAAGACCCAAGACAGCCAAGAGAGTAAACATTTAAAGACAAGACCCTTAGACTCCAAGAACATGGTTCTTGGAGTCTAAGTTCATAGCTCATTAAAGGTGGCAGCACATATAGATGGGGTTGAAAAGAAGGTGTATTGTATGCCTGCCTTCATTGCTACGGGACTAGTTTTTAATGCCTAGCATTGAGTATAAGAGTCAAGAAGTTATAATGCAACTCTCTATGACATTGGTCAGGTTGCATTTGGAGTATTGCATGCAGTTCTGGTCACCACACTAAAGGAAAGATGTGAAAGCTTTGGAGAGGGTGCAACAGATGCAGTTTGCCACAATGATGCCTGGATTAAATGGTATTAGGTCCAGGGAGAGGTTGGAAAGACAGTGATTATTCTGTCTGTATGCAGGAGGTTGAGGAAAGACTAATATAAATGCATATACATATGATAGACGTAGATTGGGCAGACAATCAGAATCTTTTATGCAGTGTCCAACACTAGATAGCCATAAGACGAAAGGTGAAAAGTTTAATGGAGACTAGGATGTGCAGTGCAAATATTTTACACAGAGTGTGGTAGGGGCCTGCATGTGTATTAATCTTATACTCATAACAACACAGAAAGAGACCAGTAGGCCTCTTGAGTGCCTAATGCCTCTCTAGGGTAAATTCCCATGCCCCTCCCCCCCCCTTTCCTTATTTCCCTATATCTCTACAACATTCTTCCTCACACATGCTCATGATTTGAATCTTTTTCTAACTAACCCACAGTCAGAGGGTGGTCAATTAACCTCACATGTCTGAAGAAGGGTCTCGACCTGAAATGTCACCCATTCTTTCGCTCCAGAGATGCTGCCTGTGGAGTTACTCCAGCATTAGGTGTCTACCCTCACAACACATCTTCCGGATGTGTGGGCAAAATGGAGTAGCTGGAGGAAGCTCATGGAGAAATCATGCAATCTCCATATAGACAACACCAAGATTACGATCAAAACCGTGCTCCTTGGAGGTGTGAGGCACCAGCAGTAGATGTCGCACCACCCGCTTGCCACTTGCCTCCATGCTACACAAAGTCTTTCTATAATCACTGTAGACAACGTCAAACACACTGATCTCAACGAGATGCTTAGTTGCCACAATTCAACTATTCAAACACAATCTTTGTAAATCCTTAATGGCCCTGTCCCACTGGACGATTTTTTTGGGCAACTACAGGCAACTGCCACAAAATTTTCATCATGTTGAAAAATTTTGGCGACAGTGGCGACAGTTTTTGCTGTCGTAGGTTGTCACCAGGTGTCGTAGGTGAATTCCATTAAAACTAGTCCCTGTCAGTCGCCTAAAGAGTCGCCTAAGTGGGACTAATATCTGCATCTCCAAAGAGAGATTTATACCCACCACCAAAGTTAAACTAATTAGCCTGCAATTCTGTGTTTTATCCGTTGTTCCCTTGATAAACAACAGTATAGTGTTTGCAGTCCTCTAATCCGGGCAGCAATTGAGGTAACATGGAAACATAGAAACATAGAAATTAGGTGCAGGAGTAGGCCATTCGGCCCTTCGAGCCTGCACCGCCATTCAATGTGATCATGGCTGATCATCCAACTCAGTATCCTGTACCTGCCTTCTCTCCATACCCCCTGATCCCTTTAGCCACAAGGGCCACATCTAACTACCTCTTAAATATAGCCAATGAAATGGCCTCAACTACCTTCTGTGGCAGAGAATTCCAGAGATTCACCACTCTCTGTGTGAAAAATGTTTTTCTCATCTCGGTCCTAAAAGATTTCCCCCCATCCTTAAACTGTGAGCCCTCGTTCTGGACTTCCCCAACATCGGGAACAATCTTCCTGAATCTAGCCTGTCCAACCCCTTAAGAATTTTGTAAGTTTCTATAAGATCTCCCCTCAATCTTCTAAATTCTAGCGAGTACAAGCCGAGTCTATCCAGTCTTTCTTCATATGAAAGTCCTGCCATCCCTGGAACCTTCTCTGTACTCCCTCTATGGCAAGAATGTCTTTCCTCAGATTTGGAGACCAAAACTGTACGCAAACTGTAAGATAATAAAAGCCTCAGCTTTCCTCCCGATTTTATTGTAACAATGCAGAGATATTTCAGCTATGTGTAGGAAAGAACTGCAGATGCTGGTTTAAATCGAAGAAAGTCAAAATGCTGGAGTAACTCAGCATCTCCGGAGAGAAGGAATGGGCGATGTTTCGGATCGAGACTGATGTCAGTGACGATCTTCGCTATTTTAGCTATGCCGGGCTATTTCTCCACTTTCATAGAAGATACACCTCTGAATAATTTGCTATTTATATTGCAACAAATGTTTTACAATTTGCATCTTTAACTACAATATCAGCTGTTCCCCATCCTTTGTAAAGATAACTCCAAAATATTTGTTAAAAAAATTACTCATAATCATCAACTTCATAAAATAGTTGCCTCATTGATGCTTAATAGGCTGCACTCTTGCCCTTTATATCTTTGTAAAATATCTTGGATTTTAGATTTCACTTACTTTCATGGTCTGCCTATACTTTCCTAATTTACCTTCTAATTTCACACCTGCACATTCTACACTCTAGAGTGATCTTATAAAGGTGTATAAGATCATGAGGGGAATATACAGTGCCCACCATAATGTTTGGGTCAAAGACCCATCATTTATTTATTTGCCTCTGTACTCCACAATTTCAGATTTGTAATATAAAAAATCATGTATAAACACTGCTGTAATTTCTACATGGTGAAACCAAAATGTATAAAAATGGCCTTTATTAAAATCTGACAATGTGCACTTTAACCACATTTTACTATTACAAATCTCAAATTGTGGAGGACAGAGGCAAATAAATAAACAATGGGTCTTTGTCCCAAACATACGGTAAATGAACAGAGTTGGTGAATCTAGAGCCAGAGAACATAAGTGCAAGGTGAGAGGGGAAGAAATGAATATGGGATATATGGAACGAACAAAAATGAATATGGGGTACATGGAACAAACAAGCCACCAGAGGAGGTACAATAACAGCATTTAAAAGACATTTGGATAGATACATGGATAGGACAGGTTTAGAGGGATATGGGCCGAACGCAGGCAGGTGGGACTAGTGTAGATGGGGCATCCAGGTCAGCATGGGCATTTATTATATTGTTTACAGTGCACTATGTTTACATATTCTGTTGTGCTGCTGCAAGTAAGAATTTTATTGTTCTATCTGGGACATATGACAATAAAAACTCTTGACTCTTGAAGTTGGACTGAAGGGCCTGTTTCCATGCTCTAGATTTTCTGCTGCATTAATGGTGAATGCCTCATTGAAGTTGCCCTTCCTTTCTACAGGATGGTCCCACAGTGCCCACATATTCCAGGATGCGCATTCTATGAGTCTGAAATGCCTGATCATGCCTCCATTATTAAATTAACTCTTAAGTCGTAATAGAATGCCAGCTTGCATCCCTTTCCTCTGCTGCACCTAATTACCCATTCACTAAAACCCTGAGCTCCATCCGCTGCAGGCGCAGAAATCTGTTAACCCGGGCTTCATTGTACTCACTCTGAATTAACTAACCCTCCCAAGTTGTGCAACGTTCCCAAGAAGCAAATAGGCCCTCAGGATAGTGACCTTCAAGGTTTAGCTATTGTGCAACCATCCTTGTAGTTGCCCAATATTTTGCAGGACTGCCAACTGTAAAACAGCTCGTCAAATCAAGTCAGGTCATACACGCAAGAGTCAAGAGTGTTTTATTGTCATGTGTCCCAGATGGAACAATGAAAGTCTTACTTGCTGCAGCACAACAGACTATGTAAACATAGAACACTGCAAACAATATAAAAACCAGAAAGGTGAAGTACAGGTACAATTAAAATGATGCTTATAGCAGCATCACAGGCTGGTAAATTAGAACAAGGCACAAAACGTAAATGCTGTATGACTCTATGGCTTTGCTAGTGCAAAACATATTATAAAACAAGTGCATGGCAGTGTAAGACGTTCGTTCGTTCGTTCGCTCGCTCAAGTTCAAGAGAGTTTATTGTCATGTGTCCCAGATAGGACATGAAATTCTTGCTTTGTTTCAGCACAACAGAATATAGTAGGCATGAATACAGAACATATCGCCTTTGTAACAAGAGGAATCGAACATAGGAGCAAAGAGATCCTTCTGCAGTTGTATAGGGCCCTAGTGAGACCACACCTGGAGTATTGTGTGCAGTTTTGGTCCCCTAATTCGAGGAAGGACATTCTTGCTATTGAGGGAGTGCAGCGTAGGTTTACAAGGTTAATTCCCGGGATGGCGGGACTGTCATATGCTGAGAGAATGGAGCGGCTGGGCTTGTACACTCTGGAGTTTAGAAGGATGAGAGGGGATCTCTTTGAAACATATAAGATTGTTAAGGGTTTGGACACGCTAGAGGCAGGAAACATGTTCCCAATGTTGGGGGAGTCCAGAACCAGGGGCCACAGTTTAAGAATAAGGAGTAAGCCATTTAGAACGGAGACGAGGAAACACTTTTTCTCACAGAGAGTGGTGAGTCTGTGGAATTCTCTGCCCCAGAGGGTGGTGGAGGCGGGTTCTCTGGATGCTTTCAAGAGAGAGCTAGATAGGGCTCTTAAAGATAGCGGAGTCGGGGATATGGGGAGAAGGCAGGAAGGGGGTACTGTTTGGGGACGATCAGCCATGATCACAGTGAATGGCGGTGCTGGCTCGAAGGGCCGAATGGCCTACTCCTGCACCTATTGTCTATATCAGTGTGTCAATATACCATTATATATGGCAGATAAAGTGCAAATAAAACAGATAATGGTCTATTAATGTTCACCTGATGGCTGTTAGCTATTCCTGAACCTGGATGTTGCAGTCTTCAGGCTCCTGTACCTTCTACCTGAAGGTAGCAGGGAGAATGAGTGTGTGGCCAAATCATGATGCTGCCAGCCTGAGGCAGCGACTGCGATAGATCCCCTCGATGGAAGGAAGGTCAGAGCCGATGATTGACTGGGCAGTGTTTACTACTTTTTGTAGTCTTTTCCTCTCCAGGGCACTCAAGTTGCCGAACCAAGCCACGATGCAACCGGTCAGCAAGCTCTTTACTGTGCACCTGTAGATGTTAGAGAGAGTCCTCGCTGTTGGTTTCTGTCGTCGTCCAACATGTTGACAGAATTGTCGCCCGACGCGTCACAGAGTGCATCAGCGTCACCAATTCCAGGGATCGCCACGAAGAGGCTTCTGTCATGATCCCCAAGTGCAAGATGAAGGGCTATAATGTTCTGTTGCTGAGCTAGGATTAGGGTAGTGCACTAGATAGCTCCATGAACTGATCCACAGAATATAAATGCTGACAACGAAACTTAATTACATCCTCCCAAGAAACCAACCACTCAAACCCTTAAAATTCCTTCACTCACTGAAATTCTGAATCCCAACTTCTGGAAGTACAGGTGGAGCTGAGTCCTGTGGCACTTTCCATTGAACGTAGCTGGTTTGGGTTGCTGTTGTGGAGACAATCAAAACACTTGTATAGCATAGATAGTAGCTTCTGTCACTATCTTGTATAGCATAGATATTAAATCTGTCATACTTGCCACGCCTCCAGACACTTGAGCACGCCTTCCACAGTCCTCCACTGAGCTATGTAGAGTTACACCAGCATTTAATCTTCTCACCTAATCTATCACTTGGTATAAATACCTGAGATCATCACTAATTGGGTGCCGACAAATCAGTTCTGTGTTCTGTTGGTTCGATAGCAGTTCTGAGTTGTGTCTATTCCAGGCCTATATCTTTCAGTTCCATTTGAGTTTTTGGTTTTCATCAGTACTTCTCGGTGAGCCTGCATTCGAGTCCTTTCCATTTCTGAGTCTTCTGACAGATTAGTCGGCCAATATGGACTCGGCAGGCAATCCCGGTCAGCTCAACCAGTGTTTGGATGCCCCCAGTTCCAGGACTGAGAAGATATTGGATCCTCTTTACAAGGCTGTTCAACACCAAGGCTCCACTCTCGGCACCCATGAGGTTCGAATAGACCAACTTACTGCTCGAATAGACCGACTTGCGTATACCGTCGAGCAGGTGGAAACCGGTGTCAACCAGCTTCTGGTACACCTCGCCAATTCCTCCCGTCTCCGCTGATGCCTCTCTGCCTCCGTCCACTTCCAGCCGTTTCCAGCCCAGTCTGGAACCAGTTCTTCCCACCCGGGAGAGGTACCATGGCGATTCTCCTACTTACAGGTCATTCCTATCCCAGTGCTCTCTGGTCTTTGAGCTACAACCATCCTAGTTCTGCGCTGAAAGCTCCAAAGTAGCCTCTGCCATCTCCCTGCTGCCAGGACGTGCTTCAGCCTGGGGTACAACTGCCTGGGAGAGACAGCTTGACTTGCCAGGACTTTGCCCGTTTTCCGGCTGAGCTGAGAAAGATTTTCGGCCACCCTTTGGTCGGAAGAGAGGCAGTCCAGAGGATGCTGCATCTCCACCAGGGGGCACGCCCTGTTGCCGATTACGCTATTGATTTTCGAACCACTGCTTTAAAGAGCGATTGGTGTGATACCACTCTGCTCAGTATCTTCATCCATGGCCTCAACGAGAACCGGAAGAATGAGTTGGCCTATCGGGACCTTCCCTCGGGTCAGGACGCACTGATTGATTTGACCATCCGGATAGATAACCGGCTCTGAGAGCAAAAGTGAGACAAGCTGTCAGCAGCTCTCAAACAGTGTCCTTACCCATCACACCCCTCTCATCCTAGTGAGCCGAATGTCTCACTTTCCCTCGGGAGGAAGAAGCCCCACGCATCCCGGTCCTGATCCAGTGGAGGGGGAGCCTATACAGACAGGCCGCACCAGGCTCAGCGAGGATGAGCGCCAGAGACGCATACGGGAGAGGTGTTGCCTCTACCATGGAGGTCACGGACACTTCATCGCTGCTTGCCCGGTAAAAGTCACCACTCCCCAGCATGAGAGGGATTATGGGTGAGCACGGTTTATTTCCCTCCTATTTCCACCAGACTCACTCCGATCACGGTACGCTTTGGAGACAACCGGTTGAAACTTAATGCTCTGATTGACTCTGGGGCAGATGATAGCTTCATTGATATCACTGTCGCTCGGAAATTTCTGATTCCCACCATTAAAATAGAAGACCCCCGCCAAGCCAGTGTACTTGATGGAAGAATAATTGGGATGGCTTCACTCTCTACTCTCCCTCTAGAACATTTGTGTTAATGGGAACCACCGGGAGAGAATTCAGTTGCTCCTGCTGAATTCACCTCCTGTTCCTGTCATTCTGGGTCGGCTCTTGGCTGACTACTCACAACCCCACCGTAGACTAGTCCACTGGCAAGATCTCCACTTGGGGGGAGGATTGTCACGTTAATTGTGATGGCTCCGCTTGTCTTCCCCTCACCTCTGTGTCTGCTGCTCCTAGTGACTATCCTGACCTGTCCAAAATACCGTTCGAGTATCATGACCTGAAAAAGGGTTTTCTGCAAGTCCCGAACCATCTCTTTACCTCCTCACCTCCTCGCCGGCCCTTATGATTGTGCCATTGACTTATTATCCGGTACTCGCTCTCTGCTCCTGAGACCGACGCCATGGAGAGATACATTTCGGAGTCTCTGGCCGCTGGTTTAATTCCTCCATCCCCCTCTCCCGCCGGCGCTGGATTTTTCGTTGTGAGTAAGAAGGATGGCGACCTTCGCCCTTGCATTGACTATCGAGGCCTGAATGACATCACTGCCAAAAACCGTTGCCCTTTGCCACTCATCTCCTCTGTCTTCAGCTGCCTGCAGCCTGCCACCATGTTTACCAAGCTGGATCTACGCAACGCCTACCATTTGGTTCGCATCAAGGGAGACAGCCTTCAACCCACCCAGCGGGCATTACATAAACCTCGTAATGCCCTTCGGCCTGACCAACGCCTGGCTGTCTTCCAGGCTCTGGTCAATGATGCTGAACGGGTTTGTCTTTGTATACCTGGATCACATCCTCGTCTACCCTGCATCGGAACATAGCCGCCATGCCCGTCTCGTCCTGCAGTGGCTATGGGAGAACCAGCTGTTCGTCAAGGCAGAGAAGTGTGAGTTTCACCGGTCCACCTTGTCCATCCTGGCGTTCGGGCAAAGCGGCTCAACCCCCGTCAAGCCCGGTCGGTGGGCCCTGTTTTTCCAACCGGTTTAACTTCACCTTGTCATACGGTCCTAGAATGTCAAGCCCGACTCCCTCTCCCGCCAGTTCCTTTCCGACCAGGACAAGCATTCCCACAAACCCATTCTGCCTCCCACCTGCCTGGTGGGATCCATCACCTGGGAGATCCAGACCACAGTTCGCAATGCCCACTGTCATCGCCCCGATCCTGGTTCTGGACCCCCCAATAAGTTATTTGTCCCGGTCTCCGCCCGCTCTGAAGTACTCCAGTGGGCCCATTCCTCTAATCTCACCTGTCATCCTGGCATCGGCTGCACCCTCTCTACCTGCTGCGCCGGCGGTTCTGGTGGCCCGCCGTGGAGGCCGACACCCGGTCTTCCGTCTCCGCCTGCTCTGCCTGTGCACAGAATAAGACGTCCCGTCAGCCTCCCTCTGGTCTCCATCCCCTGCCTGTTCCCCGCCGTCCCTGGTCCCACATTGCCCTGGACTTCATCACTGCCTTGCCTCCGTACAAGGATAATACGGTTATTCTTACCATTGTGGACTGTTTCTCCAAGGCTGCTCATTTCCTTCCTCTTTTTAAGCTCCCATCTGCTGTAGAACCTGCTCACCTCACCGTAAACCAGACTCCATTGTTTCCCTCGAGACCTCGTCTCTGACAGGGGTCCGCAGTTCACCTCACAATTTTGGAAGGCTTTCTGCTCCCTGGTTGGTTCCTCCGCCAGCCTCTCATCTGGGTTCCATCCACAATCTAATGGTCAGTCGGAGAGAGCCAACCAGGCCCTGGAGACCACCTTACGTTGCTTGGTGTCCGCCAACCCCACCACCTGGTCTGGCAAATTGGTATGGATCGAATATGCCCACAATTCTCTGCCCAGTCTGCCACCTGTCTGTCTCCATTCTGTTGCGGCCTTGGTTATTAGCCACCTCTGTTCCCAGACCAAGAGGAGGACGTCTACGTTCCTTCTGCCCAGGAGTTTGTGCGCCACGGCCGTCGGACCTGGATGGAGGCCCGTTCTGCCCTGCTCCGCACCGCTTCCAGGTACAGACAACAGGCGGATCGTCACCAGACCCCTGCCCCTCGCTATCCCCCTGGTCAGAGGATATGGCTGTCCACCCGAGATCTCCCCCTTCGCGTTGAGTCCCGTAAGTTGGCCCCCCAGTTTATTGGCCCATTCTCGATTCTCAAGATCATTAACCATTCTGCTGTCCGCCGTAGACTGCCCCGGTCTATGCAGAGTCACCCCACCTTCCACATATCCCAGGTTAAGCCTGTGTCCTCCAGCTCCCTGTCTCCCGCTCCTGTGCTACCTCCTCCAACCCGCATCATTGACGGGGGTCCCGCGTACACGGTGAAACAACTGCTGAAGTCCCGGCGGTGTGGCAGAGGGATCCAGTACCTGCCTCAACTACCTCCACTGGCAGCTCACTCCTTATACCCACCACTTTCTGTGCGAAAATTGTTTTGCCTCAGGTTCCTATTAAATTTTCCCCCTCTCACCTCCTGTGTAATTCTAGCATTTTCTGTTTTGATTTTAGATGGTCAATATCTGCAGATGTTTTTATATTTCACCTTCCACCACCTTGCGGATGATTGGGAGTAGATTGAGTTGGCACTGATCAGTCAGACTAGATTGGCCCATTGTTTTTGTATACCTGGGCAATGTTCCAAATTGTCAGATATGCCACAGTTTAGCTTTGTTTAGCTCAGTTTAGAGATACAGCACGGAAAAAGGCCCTTTGGCACACTGAGTCCTCACCAACTAGCGATCTCCGCACATTAACGCTATCCTACACACACTACGAACAATTTACAATTATACCAAGCCAATTAGCCTACAAGCCTGTACGTCTGCCTGCATTTGGCCTATAGCCCTCTGAATCGTCTAAACAAAGACACTTATGTGATTTACTGCTACTTTAACAGTCCACATTAACTCATTTGATATTGCCTTATCAGAAATATTCCCTTGGTTCTGTTCGTTCTTTCCCTCAATCCTCTGCTATTAAAAACTATATATTTTGTAATCTATTTTCCAGTTTTTGGCAGTGGGCCTTGGATCTGAAATGTTGACTGTTCCTCTTTCTACAGATGCTGCCTAGTCTTCAGAGCATTCCCAGCATTTTCTGCTGCATTTTCTGCTTTTATTCTGGGATCCTATTTACTCTTGAACCATTGCCTCAAACTGCCCTGCCACTTTCACAAAATTATGCTGAATATCTCCAGATCTTTCCGATGTTGTATCCCATGTGGAACAGTGTGTCGTCACCCACCCCCGGCTTTTAAATCCTCCTCTCATTCATCTCACCAAAATATAATTTCCCGCTTTCTTGGCATCAGATTTAATTTGCAATGCAAACATCTATTTTACTTCGGAGTCACGTGAGTGACTACGTGAAGAAGCCCCGCCAGGCGCATGCGCGTCATTACGTCCGTGCACGTCGCACTGAACGGGCTGGAGGGCACAGCTAAGGTAAGTGTTTTTACAAACTTTCCTTAGAAGTATTTCCACTCCGTAAAGCTGGCTCGAGCAGTCAGTAGGAGTGGGCAGTTGGAGCTGTCTTTTCAGAAGATCCGTTTTAGCCTGGGTCCAGGGATTCACCAATTTGATCGGGTTGGGAGATAAGCGCGGCAACGCCGGCTCCGATGCCGGGTGCCGTTTTACCGGCAGCAGTTCAAATAGCGCGCTAAATTTCCACACTAGCTCCATTCATAAAAGGCAGGCCAACAGCAATTTCATTCAAAATAAGCTTGGTTCATCTATTTATATCAAGGGTACTAAGCAGTCTAAGGCTGCTCCTAGCCATGCAAAGGCAAATATAAAGTCACAGACCTGGGTTCTCTGGCAACAATGGTGACTCTTCCCCTCATCATACAAAACTGTAGGGGAGATTGGGAACATGCAGCTGATGCTCCAACCTTCATTACATAAGGGTCCAAGGGCAGTAATGTCCAAGAGGGCCATACCAAGACCAACATATGGTAGGTCAATTATTGGGGTTCCTTCCAGCGCCTTGTTTAGGACTGGAGGATGCCTCCCTACTATATGATTTGGGAGAAGCGGGCAGATTGCAGCTGACCCTGATGCTGGTGTCCCTGCTTATGTGCAAACACCAGCGCGCACAAGAGCCATGCTCCAGGTGTCTCGGAAATGGCACTGAGTTGCTATTCCAGAGGAGGAGGGGGGGGGGGGGGGGGGGGGGAACACTGGTGAGTCAATGGAACAATCCCTTGCCAGCGGTATCCATTATGTACTACCTCACCAGCTCCAGCAAGATATGATGCAAGTGACTGCAAACAAATATGAGACACCTGTTTAATGTGCATTACTCAAAGTGCCTATGGTGACCCAGGTTCTGGGCACCCATGAGTCCTTCTTTGACGGGACAGGAAGTTCGGTGTTAACACGTCCTCCAACTGATGGCTGCAGCAATTACTGCATTTGGCACTATGGTCCAAGGGACAATCATTCCTCAAACTCACAACAGATATGTTGGGTATTTTATGCAATGCATTTTTCAGGAAATTGCATCAGGGAATATCGCCATCAGGCCAACACTAAACCAAAAAATTGTTACTCTATGTAGGGCGACTGCTGTACAAACGCCTGAAATATGGTTTGGAACGGACCTTGTCATGAACATTCGTGCAATTCATGATGAGGCCAAAGCAATTGGCTTCATGTAGTCAAGCATTTCGAGGCCACCTATTCGCAACTCTGGGTTAATACTGCAAGTCAGATCCAGGTGCTGGGCCCAGCAGGGGGAGGCCAGTGGGGCAACGAGGGTACCCACCGAGACAGACCGGCTACAATCCCAATATGAGCAGACAACAGCTTTACAGGTCAACTGTAGAGGTAAGGGACTTTTCTTAACGATAAAGTTCTGGGGACCAATCTCCTATTGGAGGTTGATTACAAATGTTTTCTAATCAAGGATGCTGTATGATGTATGATATGTTTATACTAAATACTGTCTCAAGTCTCCCATTGAGTTTATCTCAGGGATAGATCCACCTCAACAGCACGAGCCTAATAAAATGTGCGTGTTTTCTGCTCCAGAGCCTGAACATATAGATAATGGTCATTGATACAGCCATTAATCATCCTCCACCATTGTTTCTAATATTCCCCAGATCTCAAAAAGATGGGTGTTGTAGAGTAATTTTGTCCTCAATTACTTAAATTCGTTACTGCTTAACACCTGTTATCACAGGGCTGTTATGTGGCAACTATTGGTTTGCAAGATGTGTATTATTCACTGCCAATTCATGCTCATTATCGCAGGTACTTTAAATTTAATTGGATGGCACAGCTGTGTCAATACAAAGCATTGACTCCTGGATTCAGTTCAGCACCCAGGCTATTTATTAAATTGTTAAAACCTGTGCTGCGGCTATTCAGCCCATCATCACATTGTAATGGGTTATTTAGCTGATATCTTAATTATCAGCAACACTAATGAGTCAGCTGAAGAATCGGTGCTTGAGTCATTAGGGGTTGCTCCATCCAACTAAGTTCAAGTTCCAGTCAACCCAAGATATTGAGTATTTGGGGTTTCTTATTAATTCGGTTGCTATAACAGTAACATTACCAACAGCCAAGGTTGTCGATGATGATGATGTCTGTACTTGCCTCCCTCAAATCTTTATCCCTCCTTCTGAGAAGACGCTAAGGACATTGGTAAATGGGGAGCAGGTTCCTGCAGTACATTCGGGCCTTTGCATTATCAACCTTTGCAGAGAATACGTGAACTAGCACTAAAATCGAATGCAGGCCATTTTCATCAGGTTCACCGGTTACCAACCACAGCTCTCGCAGAATCCAGAGGTGCATTGTTAATGTTCATCTAGCTACCAATAACATTTTGGGTACTAGACCCTTCACTAATCTTCCAGACTGATGTCAGCGCTCTCGGATGGGGGGGAGGCTACGGACACCGAGTGTAGCTGTGGGGGTCACCAGCATGAACACGAAGGGTTCATTCGCCTCACACATGGGATAAATTCTTTCGCATTCTTGGGGGCATTTTCTGGGTAAAGGCATATTGCTCCTCAATGAAGGATTTCCACATTCAACTCCAGATTGATAACATCACAGCAGTGGCATATATTAATCATATGGGAGGAGCACGATCAGTATCATGTGTAAACTGGGTACCGTCATGTGCCTTTGGGGTATGTCACGGCATATCTGCGTTTCAGCCATTTATTCACCACTTATAGCTAATGTGGTGGCCGACCATAGGTCGACTACGTTTCATGCCAATATAGTGTGGCTGTTCAATTCTAAACGTTGTCACACAATTGTCAATTGATTTGGGTTGCCAGCCATTGATCTGTTCCATCCAGATTACATCACCAGTTGCCTAAATATGTTTCATGGGAGCCAGATCCAGGTGAAGTTGCAGTGGATGCAGTCTCGTTACATTGGGGGCACTAAAATCTTATGCAATTTCTAAAATTTTTCATCCTGAACTGTCTCACCACAATAGAGCGAGACTCCGCCACAGGTGTTTTGGTGGTCCCAGATTGCCCAACACAACCATGGTTCCCCTTCGTGTTTTCAATGATGGTTCAGTCATTCATGACGATTCCCAGCTGCAGTAATTCTTGGTGCATTCAGTTACAGGGAAAGTCATCCTTTACATGACCGTATTAATTGTTGGTCTGCAGGTTCTGACCAGACATTTCCAAGGACTTGGATTGTTGAACAAGACCATGGTGGTTGGCGAAATAGCACTCAAAACACACTATATGGTTCACCTAAAGAAATGGGAACTGTTTCTGTGTACAATCCAATATTTCTTCTCATAATGCAAGCATATGTGATGTGTTGGAGTTCCTTGCTAAGGTGCATTTTGATGAGCACCTGCGTTATAGTGACATTACCAGCGCTCGGAGTGCGTTGTCCTCTTATTGGATGCAGGCTTCAGAACAACATCCTCTAGGGTCTCATCCGTTAGTATCCCCATTTATGCAGAATTTTCATAAAAATCATCCGAAACCTCGCTATACCGAAATCTGGGACATCACTCCTGTTCTCACAATGCTTCGGCAATGGGCTCCAATTACTTCATTATTTACGCAGAGATTAACTCTTGCTGTGGTTATGCTAATAGCGCTGGTTTCAGCACAACGTGTACAAACATTGCAATTCTTACAAATACCTTGTATGCATTTGTCTGCCAATGACATTACCTTCTATGTTTATGATTTAATCAAACAAAGCAGGCCCGATCTGGTTGGAATCAAGGTGACGTTTAAAGCCTACCTGGTTGACCAACTGTTATATGTAGTTACCCCATATAACTTAAGCCAATATATTAAGGTAACAAGGAGTCTCAGAGATTCTGAGACAGGACTGATCATTAGTCACAAAAAGACATATACAAGAGTGTCAGCACAAACTATTTCTACATGCTTGATCAGGTTCCTCAATTATGCTGGAGTCGACATTCCTGTCTTTAACTCTCACTCCACCAGGGCGGCATCGATCTCCGCGACGAAGGCTCAGGACGTGCCGCTAGACCAAATCTTCAAGGCCGCAGGATGGTCTAGAGCAGCAACATTTTCTCAATTTTCTGACATACCTGTACAGACCGTGCCACGGTTTGGGCATGCTGTTTTGGGTCACATTTAATTTATTTGCTTTGTTTTCTATCATTGTTTGTAATTTCCCTGAGACAGAGGGGTTATTCCTGGCTTTAGTATTATTACCAATAGTTATTGAATAATTCGAAGCAATGTTCAATGTATTATTTCCCTACTGTGTCAACCGAAGCAGATTGTCGTGTGGTGTGCATTGACGGCATGAAAATACAGAGCTTTGAAATCTTCACGTAGTCACTCACGTGACTCCGAAGTAAAATAGTAAGATTAAACGAGAACTTACCAGTTTGAAGTTTGATCTTTATTTTATGAGGAGTGACGTTGAGGGATTACGTGCCCTCCGCTCCCACCCTCATAATCTAAGAGATCATCTGGTAGTTCTAGTCTTCTACGAGCCTTACTATGTTACTTCGGCTATTTGTTTTCTGTGTTTTCACGCCGCTGCTTTGAAGTATGACGCGCATGCGCCTGGCGGGCCTTCTTCACGTAATCCCTCAACGTAACTCCTCATAAAATAAAGATCAAACTTCAAACTGGTAAGTTCTCGTTTAATCTGTCCACAATCAAAAACTGCTGCAAATCTGAAATAAAAACTGCAAAAGCAGGTTGTACATAGAAAAACTGATTTAACATTTTTTGATTCATCGTCCCCGATATTTATCCTTCCTTTAGTTAATTACACCAACAGGTTATGCCACGTAAACATGCAAGAGCACGTTTTTATTAGTTTGCATATAATGACACAGAGAAAGTATAGTTGGTCCATGAATCCAAGCTGGCTCTCTGCAGAGCAATCCCGTCAGTCTGTTTCACCTTTCCTCATCTCACAATTAAGCTAGCAGTATGTGTCTGAGTTAGAGTCATAGAGTGATACAGTGTGGAGACAGACCCTTCGGCCCAACTTGCCCACACCGGCCAACATGTCCCAGCTACACATCCCACCTGCCTGCGTTTGGTCCGTATCCCTCCAAACCTGCCCTATCCTTGTACCTAGTCAACTGTTTCTTAAAAGTTGGGATAGTCGCAGCCTCAACTGCCTCCCCTGGCAGCTTGTTCCATGCACCCCACCACCCTTTGTGTGAAGGATGTGGGAGAAAAACCAATCCCTGGGTGGAAATCACATTAGAGATGCAGGAGAACAGGCACCAGCAGCTGTGGGGCAACAGCACTAATTGCACCCCCCACACCCCGAGCCAGCCTTACCTACTAATAAATATTAAGAAAAAACACTAATTCTAGTTCCATTTCCTCAGGAGCTCTGTTGTACAGTTCCCTCCAGTCTGAAAAATACATCCATTCCACTCCACTGTGAAATCTCCTCAAGGTATGCCTACTTTGAAGAAGTTCTCCTCTCTCCGAAAACAAATTTAACAACCTCCTGTCTCACTGCCCCCTTCTGTGATTCCCCTTTCCCTCCAACTCTACGCTTCTTCCCGCCCCCACCACCCCCACATCTGTCCGAAGAAGGTCCTCGACCGGAAACGTCACCTATTCCTTCGCTCCATAGATGCTACCTCACCCGCTGAGTTTCTCCAGCATTTTTATCTACCTTCCACACTTATTCCTATTATTTAGCCACTATCCAAGGTGCTGCAGCCCTTATTATTCTTCAGGTTACAATCTTGATACCAAAACTGTTTTGAGGCAATTTATCAAATATTTTTTGGGAATATTGTTGTGGTAAGCTAATTGGAAATGCATTGCACCCCTAAAGTTGCAAAGATCTTCTGCAACTAAAGCCACCCCTCTCTTCTCCCTAAAATGTTAAGTATGGGTTTTCCAGCATTTCTTTCATCATCAATGTGGTTTGCCATTTGTACTGTCCTTCCTGATTCATCCAATTCACATCACGCCAGAGTTTGATGTTGAGGTGAGTTACGATATTGTGGAAACGCCCAGTTGAAGCCAAATCAAGCCACAAGTAGTGTAGGAAGGAACTGCAGATGCTGGTTTAAACCGAAGATGCACATAAAGAGTTGGAGTAACTCAGCGGGACAGACAGCATCTCTGGAGAGAAGGAATGGGTGACATTACAGGTCGAGACCCTTCTTCGGAAGGATGTCTGAAGAAGCGTCTTGAGCCGAAACGTCACCTATTCTTTTGTCTAGAGATGCTGTCTGTCCCGCTGAGTTACTCCAACTTTTTGTGTCTTATCAAGCTTCAAGTATCCCAGCTGAGCCTCACTTATGCTAAATTCAGCAAACGGTGAAATTAAACAAAGGAATGCAAGGAGAACATTGCATTTTCATGCATAATATCAAATTCAACTCCACAGCATTTTCACAGGGTCTGTGACGCATATAAATGTGTCTGAATACATTTACTTAAAGCACAAAGCATTGTGCAGCATATCTATCTATATAGTACTAAAAGTCTGATCTTGACCGCTTTCGGCTCACTGTGGTGTGATGGCCGTGAGAACGCCACCACCTACGGCTGTCATTTTTGGCCAGCTCGCTCAGAGGCCCCTTCCTGGACCAGAGGATTTTTCCCATCGATTAAAAATCAGAGAGATATTAATGTGTTTTTTTTTTAATTCGCCATTCTCTCTGCTGCCCCAGCAAGTGGTGTGCCTCACTCAGTCTCTGCAAGATAGAGGAAGCCAGAGGGTCACGTCTCTCTGAGCTCTGTATAGCACTGAACACATGTCTACTCAACTGTGAGTGCCCTTAATGTGGTTCTATAAATGCTTGCAAAAAGTCTCTCTATTGGTTCTAAAATGCTTGCAAAAGGTGTCTCTATTGGTTCTAAAATGCTTGCAGAAAGTGTCTATTGGTTCTAAAATGCTTGCAGAAAGTGTGTCTATTGGTTCTAAAATGCTTGCCGAAAATGTCTATTGGTTCTAAATGTTTGCACAAAGTGTCTATTGGTTCTAAATGCTTGCACAAAGTGTCTATTGGTTCTAAAATGGTTGCAAAATGTGTCTCTATTGGTTCTAAAATGTTTGCAGAAAGAGTCTATTGGTTCTAAAATGGTTGTAGAAAATGTCTCTATTGGTTCTAAAATGCTTGCAGAAAGTGTCTATTGGTTCTAAAATGCTTGCACAAAGTCACTCACGTGACTCCGAAGTAAAATAGTAAGATTAAACGAGAACTTACCAGTTTGAAGTTTGATCTTTATTTTATGAGGAGTGACGTTGAGGGATTACGTGCCCTCCGCTCCCACCCTCATAATCTAAGAGATCATCTGGTAGTTCTAGTCTTCTACGAGCCTCACTATGTTACTTCGGCTATTTGTTTTCTGTGTTTTCACGCCGCTGCTTTGAAGTATGACGCGCATGCGCCTGGCGGGCCTTCTTCACGTAATCCCTCAACGACACTCCTCATAAAATAAAGATCAAACTTCAAACTGGTAAGTTCTCGTTTAATCTGTCCACAATCAAAAACTTCTGCAAATCTGAAATAAAAACTGCAAAAGCAGGTTGTACATAGAAAAACTGATTTAACATTTTTTGATTTATCGTCCCCGATATTTATCCTTCCTTTAGTTAATTACACCAACGGGTTATGCCACGTAAACATGCAAGAGCACGTTTTTATTAGTTTGCATATAATGACACAGAGAAAGTATAGTTGGTCCATGAATCCAAGCTGGCTCTCTGCAGAGCAATCCCGTCAGTCTGTTTCACCTTTCCTCATCTCACAATTAAGCTAGCAGTATGTGTCTGAGTTAGAGTCGTAGAGTGATACAGTGTGGAGACAGAACCTTCGGCCCAACTTGCCCACACCGGCCAACATGTCCCAGCTACACATCCCACCTGCCTGCGTTTGGTCCGTATCCCTCCAAACCTGCCCTATCCTTGTACCTAGTCAACTGTTTCTTAAAAGTTGGGATAGTCGCAGCCTCAACTGCCTCCCCTGGCAGCTTGTTCCAAAGTGTCTATTGGTTCTAAAATGCTTGCCGAAAATGTCTATTGGTTCTAAATGTTTGCACAAAGTGTCTATTGGTTCTAAATGCTTGTACAAAGTGTCTATTGGTTCTAAAATGGTTGCAAAATGTGTCTCTATTGGTTCTAAAATGTTTGCAGAAAGTGTCTATTGGTTCTAAAATGGTTGGAGAAAATGTCTCTATTGGTTCTAAAATGGTTGCAGAAAGTGTCTCTATTGGTTCTAAAATGGTTGCAGAGTGCTTCTATTGGTTCTAAAATGGTTGCAGAAAGAGTGTATCTATTGGTTCTAAAATGGGTGCAGGAAGTGTCTCTATTGGTTCTAAAATGCTTGCAGAAAGTGTCTATTGGTGCTAAAATGCTTGCACAAAGTGTCTATTGGTTCTAAAATGCTTGCAGAAAGTGTCTATATTGGTTCTAAAATGCTTGCAGAAAGTGTCTCTATTGGTTCTAAAATGGTTGCAGAAAGTGTTTCTATTGGTTCTAAAATGGTTGCAGAAAGTGTCTCTATTGGTTCTAAAATGGTTGCAGAGTGCTTCTATTGGTTCTAAAATGGTTGCAGAAAGAGTGTATCTATTGGTTCTAAAATGGGTGCAGGAAGAGTGTCTCTATTGGTTCTAAAATGCTTGCAGAAAGAGTCTCTATTGGTTCTAAAATGCTTGCAGAAAGAGTGTCTCTATTGGTTCTAAAATGCTTGCAGAAAGAGTGTCTCTATTGGTTCTAAAATGGTTGCAGAAAGTGTCTCTATTGGTTCTAAAATGCTTGCAGAAAGTGTCTATTGGTTCTAAAATGCTTGCAGAAAGTGTCTATTGTTTCTAAAATGCTTGCACAAAGTGTCTATTGGTTCTTAAATGGTTGCAGAAAGTGTCTCTATTGGTTCTAAAATGCTTGCAGAAAGTGTCTCTATTGGTTCTAAAATGCTTGCAAAAAGTGTCTATTGGTTCTAAAATGGTTGCAGAAAGTGTCTCTATTGGTTCTAAATTTGTTGCAGAGTGTTTCTATTGGTTCTAAAATGGTTGCAGAGTGTATCTATTGGTTCTAAAATGGCCGCAGAGTGTCTCTATTGGTTCTAAAATGCTTGCAGAAAGTGTCTTTATTGGTTCTAAAATGGTTGCAAAACGTGTCTCTATTGGTTCTAAAATGCTTGCAAAATGTGTCTCTATTGGTTCTAAAATACTGCCTGGCCAGAGTGACTGAGCTGCCTGGCCAGAGTGACTGAGCTGCCTGGCCAGAGTGACTGAGCTGCCTGGCCAGAGTGACTGAGCTGCCAGCCCAAGAATCCATTCGGCCCACAATGTCCATACTAGCCCTCTGGAAACCAGTCCCTTTGACCCACAACACACATACTAGCACTGCAGAAAGCCCACCCCCCACCCTCACTGGCCAGCAATATTGGAATTGGTGGAGAGGTGGAATATTCCATTGGGGGACCAGCCCTACCGTGAGAAGCTGGAACCCAACGGGTCCCACTTCGTCTAGTATTTACTGTGGAGCTTAGAGATATAGTGTGCAAACAAACCCTTCGGCCCACCGAGACTGCACTGCCCATTGATCACCCATTCACACTAGTTCCTGTTTAGTCCACTTTCACATCCACTCCCGACACATTACACAGGCCATTTAACCTACGAGCCGTGGTTGAGACGTGGGAGGAAACCGGAGCACCCGGCGGTAACAGCGAGAACGCGCAAACTTTACAAATACAGCACCTGAGGTCAGGATGGAACCCAGGTCTCTGGCCGTGGTAGTGATCCGCTCTTGACAGAGCTGACAGCTCTGCAAAGGTGGCAGCTCTTGTTTTAATATTCTGCTGAGCCAGTCTGAAACCAATTGTGTTGGCTTCACATGCCCGGGAACAATGGCGTTGCTAGCAGGAATAGCGTTCATTCACTCCAGTGTCTCTTCTGTCATTCCTAACATGGAGACCCAGCTGGACAGAACAAATCCAACCGAAGTTCTGGATGGTCTAGAAAGCACATTTTATTCCCATCATGTTCCTTTGAACCCCCCCATATATTACCACTCACTAGCAGAATAGGGACATGTTACTGTGGCCAATGAGCCTACCTATGCACACATCTTTGTGGCAGGAACGGGGTACTGATTGTGGACGATCAGCCATGATCACATTGAATGGCGGTGCTGGCTCGAAGGGCCGAATGGCCTACTCCTGCACCTATTTTTCTATGTTTGGGATACAGGAGGAAATTGATGCATGCCGCAAAAATCGGCAGGGTCGCAAGGAAAATGTTCAAACTCCACGCCTCCCTGCTCCCCACTGTCTGTCTGTGTGACCCCGCTGCACCTCGGCTTCATGTTCCACCTCATCTCCACACCCTGGGCTCAACTGTGAATACACCCAAAACAGAAAACCCGTAGCCCATACCTCTGTCCCACTTAGGAAACAAGAACGGAAACCTCTGGAGACTGCCAAGGTTTCCGTGCGGTTCCCGGAGGTTTTTGTCAGTCTCCATAATGGTCGAAAGTGGTTTCCGTTTTAAAAATCGGTAATTTTTTTTAGTCGAAGCCGGTTGCGATGCTAGTTGAAGGTGGTTGCCGGCGGACAAAACCCTCCGGGAACCGCACGGAAACCTTGGGTGGGGCGCAAAGTCTCCAGAGGTTTCCGTTCGGGTTTCCTAAGTGGGACAGGGGCATTATATGGGACGTGGTTCATTCTGAAAGTGTACCCCCTTTCCTGCGATTGAAATCCGCCCGCCTGCCTGTTTGTGGGAATGGAGCTAAGCGGAAGATGCTGGACATGTGCGTCACATTCTGGGAAAGGTGTTTTGGTTGCAACACTTGGAAATAAGTGGGACCTGGACGATTAAATGCCACGTCAACCCACTACCTAAACATGTTCAGCCACGCTCAGCTCGATGTCAGAACCCTATTGAAGTAACTTACAGTAAACGTTTTAACGTGTCTTCATTCATGCAATTTTCTTTGTTCTCAGGTTTGACCTTCCGGGGATCCAGGGATTAAATTTCGTGCTGAGGGATTCTTTGGGCGGCGGGGGCGTTGCATCTTTGAGGATTGACCCGCAAGTATGAAACCGTTTCCTCTGTGACATTCGATGTCAAATGTAGCAAGACTTCACCAATGTTGCCGTCCGAACCAAGTGGTGCAAAATCTACTAACCGTTTTGCTTCTGCTCCGTTAGTTGTTGCCATTTGCGCAAGCAATTTTATTTCGATAACCACACGTTATGGTGGCACTAATGTTTTTTCCAACCCGATACTGCTCAACGACTGGGCAGAAATGCTGGGAGGGTCTGTTGAATTGTATTGTGAGCCGTCCTATTTAATTCGTTACAATTTCCTAAAGGAGTGCGCCAGCTTATTAGCACTCAAAAGCCAGCTTGTCATTCCATCCCCTTTGTAAAACCTGAGTAATGTGGAAACAGGCCCTTCGGCCCAACTTGCCCATACCGGCTACACTAGTCCCACCTGCCCGCGTTTGGCCCACATCCTTCCAAACCGGTCCTATCCACGTGTCTGTGTCTTAAATGTTGGGATAGTCCCAGCCTCAGCCGCCTCCTCCGGCAGCTTGTTCCTCACACCCACCACCCTTTTGTGTGGGGAAAAAGGCACCCCCGAGATTCCTTATCCCCTGCCACTGGTTTTGGGGCGGCGCAGCGGTGCAGACCTTGCAGCGCCGGAGACCCGGGTTCAATCCCGACTACGGGTGCTGTCTGTTCGGAGTTTGCACGTTCTCCCCCGTGAGCTGCGTGGGTTTTCTCCGAGATCTCCGCTTTCCTCCCACACTCCAAAGACGTACAGGTTTTTGTAGGCTAATCGGTCTGGTATAAGTGCAAATTGTCCCTAGTGGGTGTAGGATGGTGTTAGTGTGCGGGGATCGCTGGTCGGCACGGACTCGGTGGGCCGAAGGGCCTGTGTCCGCGATGTATCTCTAAAACAGGATGGTCGCGTGTGTGAAATCTGGTCTACCGTGTTGACTGTGGTCGTGGGCTCACGGCCGAGGACACCGCTGCCCGAATGTTCATTTTGAACACAGCGGTTGCAAAGGAACACCGCACACAGTGACAAGAAATGTTATTTTCCAGGGTAAAGCGTATGGACAGATGTTGCTGGACTTTCAATTGAGAAATCTCCCTGATCTAAAGGCGCTTGTGGAGGACTAGAGGAGGTGCGGAAGGCCGATCCTGTCCTGTCCTGCGAGCCTGCACAAGCACACGATGTCGACGCCTCTGCTGGGATGCCTTTTTACACAGTAACAGATGCACGCCGTATAGAAACATAGAAAAAACAGGTGCAGGAGTAGGCCATTCGGCCCTTGGAGCCAGCACCGTCATTCAATATGATCGTGGCTGATCATCGAAAATCAGTACCCCGTTCCTGCCTTTTCTCCATATCCATTGATTGTGTTAGTCCTAAGAGCTAAATCTAACTCGCTCTTGAAAACATCCAGTGAATTGCCCTCCACTGCCTTCCGTGGCGGAGAATTCCACAGATTCACAACTATCTGGGTGAAAAAAAGTTTTTCCTCATCTCGGTCTTAAATTACCTTGTTCTTAAACTATTAATAATTTCTCCGTAGTAAACTAAAACAAGTTGATTTTTTTAAATTCAGTCTGAAGACGCCCTGATCCGAAACGTCGCCTGACAGACGCTGCCTGGCCCACTCAGTTACTCCAGCACTTTGTGTTTTGCTCAGGATTCCAGCATCTGCAGTCTCTCCTATCTTCAGAATTTTCCATTGCTATTTTTAACCATTTTCTCATTCCAATGACTTTAGGACAGAGTAAATATATTATATTATATATATATATATATATATATATATAAACTGCTGGAGGAACTCAGTGGGCTAGGCAGCATCTGTGGAGGTAAAGAGATAGTCGGAGTTTGGAAACACAGGCCTTCCCTTCTTTGCATTCAATGATGCTGCGTCCTTGACCCTCTGAGTGTCTCCGGCAGTCTCTTGTACTCCGGGTTCCAACTTTTTTTACAACAGAGACTGCACTGAGATAGTAAACAAAACGCAAAAAAAAACAAACCGCTGCAAACACTCACTCAGCAGGTCGGGTAGTTTCTGGGGAAAGAGGGACGAAGTTAGAACTAGCGTCGAGAGGGCCGCTCGACTTTGTGAAGTAGTGAAAGGCGTTGTGGGTTTAACGGTGTCAACGGATAATAGCGAGTTTATCCTGCAGTTATAGCACGAGTACTTTGTGTTTTAATTGTAATTTAGTAAAAAATCACTTTCTTTAACAGAGTAATCTGTGATAATGTATGAAAATCAAATGTTACGATTGTACAATTAAATTCTTTTGCCGCGATCTGTAACTGCCTTGTGTATACTCGCGTTACAATTTGTTAAGCCTGCTTTAAGGGCAAAGCGTGCTGCGGCCCTTGTACTGCCCGTGCCTGACCTTTGCAACAGCAGTGCATGTCAGACGTAGCTCATTTATTTTAATCCGCAGATGTGAAGTGCCGGAATTAAACACACACCAACCTATTCGTGGAGACAGGGGGCTGCTAATGGCATCATTAAAGTAACAGATGTGCATTTCCTGTCGGGGGCTATGTGTAGGAAGGAACTGCAGACGCTGGTTTAAACCGAAGATAGACGCAAGATGCTGGAGTCACTCAGCGGGTCAGGCAGCGCCTCCGGAGAGAAGGGGCGGGTCGAGCCCCCAGAGTCAGGGGAATGGGAAGCGAGAAATATAGACGGTGATATAGAGAGACAAAGAACAGATGAATGAAAGATATGCAAAAAAGTAACGATGATAAAGGAAACCGGCCGTTGTAAGCTGTTGGACGTGGGCAGCGAAGCATTTAGGTAATGTCCTGAATTGGGCGTGAGGTCGTTTCATCGCGGTCATGCGATAAAATACTATTTGAAAGCAATTCAAAAGATATAAATTTACTCATTATTAGTATTTACGATATAGCTTTGTCTGTATTATATCGTAAGTCATAGAGTCAGTCATACAGCATGAAAACAGACCCTTCGGCTTTACTGTGTCGGCGCTGGCAATCAAGTGCCTTTTATACTATGAGACAAAAACAGATAGAAACACCGGGAGCATCTGCTGAGATAAACATAAAGCTCTTACCGTTTCAGGTCGAAGACCATAATACCATCTATCTGCATGGTTTTATTTTAGACCAGTATCCAGTCTTCTCTGCATCAAATACTCAACTAATTATTTCAATATGAGATCACCTATTCCCAGCAGTCTGGGCAGTGTGTTCCAGATTTTAACCATCACAGAGGTTTGAAAAAAATCTTCCCTTCACTTTAAACCCACGTCCTCTTATCGTGGGCATGTTTAGAAAACGTAAGAGGACTTGCCCTTTGCAAGACAGTTAAATCTCAAATGAAGTAGCACATTATTTTTTATTTTTTTTTAGTATTAAACAAATATATACAATACACAATTTTATTCCATGTCATTTGAACCTCAGTGAAGCTCAAACGAAACACAGCCATACAAACAGAACAATTCCTACAAAACATACAACCAATTCACTGTACACAATCACCCATCACAGTGAATCTCCTCCTCACTGTGATGGAAGGCAAAGTCTTATACAAAACAGAAAGAAAAATCTTCCGACAGTCGCGACGTAATGTCCTCTCTCCAGCTGAGACCATGAAGCCGTCAGTTCTACCCCGGTGTTGAATTCAATAATGCCCGTCCCGTCTCGATCTCACTGAAGGCGACGGCCGGGAAACGATATCTCTGCGGCCTCCAGCCACACGTTACAGACATCCATCAACTTACGTCTCCAGTGACATGTTAACACTTGAATGCTGGAGGAACCCAGCGGGACCGGCAGCATCTCTGGAGAGAAGGAGTGGGTGACGTTTCTGGTCGAGACCCTTCTTCAGAACTGGTCCCCATTCCCTTCTCTCCGGAGACGCTGCCGGTCCCGCTGAGTTACTCCAGCATTCTGTGTCTCTCTTCGGTGTAAACCGGCATCTGGAGTTGACGGATTCGTTCATCTAAACGTAATGCGAACAAATCCTTTTTTTTCTTTTCGTTGCCCACAGCTGGTGAATATTTTACCGACCTCTTTACTTTCCCCCATGGCATGACGATGTCTGAAGTTTCCGATCGCACCATGTTGGTTTCAGAGCAACCCACGTTGGCGGTCTAATCTGATTGTGTGTGTCTAGTAGATTCGCCCATAACACCCTTCTATGCTGATGTATTAAGTCTGAAGAAGGGTCTCGACTCTATTCCTTCTCTCCAAGATGCTGCCTGGTCCGCTGAGTTACTCCAGCATTTTGTGTCTATCTTTGGTTCAGTCTTTACTCGAGCAAAAGAACAGATTATTAAAGTTCCCACGGTACACTCACGAGACACTAAGATAAACGCACGGGGCCGCTACGTTATTACAACGAGTTTAAATGTTTCCATTTTTAACTTGAACAGTTAATTTGACTCGTGGAAAAAATCAAACATGTTTGATTTTTTTCACGAGTTAACAAGTTTCCCGAGTACCTGCCGTTAGCGCCACGAGTCGATAAGTTGCTCGTGCGAGTTCCGACGTTCCCGCTACGTGATCACCACGAGTGAAAACTCGCGGTCACTCGTGGGCCAACTCGCACAGTGAGGACAGGGTTTTTTTTAAGTGTCTGAGAAAGCAAAGAAACAGACGCAAGAGTGGGCCTCGCGAACTCGCCTAGTACTCTGCCGCCCCAGTCTCAAACAGCGCGGATCTCACATCCCTCCCTGCCTTCACAAACGCTTTCAATCACTATTAATTTCATAGGCGTGGTTTAGTTTAGAGATACAGCGCGGAGACAGACCCTTCGGCCCACCGAGTCCGCGAGTACAGCGATCCCCACACATTAACACTATCCCACTACACACACGAGGGACAATTTGTAATTTGAAAGAAGCCCATAACCCTAAAAACGTCAGCGTCTTTGAAGTGTGGGAGGCAACCGGGGCACCCGGAGAAAACCCACGTGGAGAACGTACAAACTCCGTACAGACAGCACCCGTAGTCGGGATCGAACCCGGGTCTCAGGCGCCGTTGGGCAGTAACTCTGCCGCCGCGCTTCTTTCTTGAAAGTTTTTTTTTGCTTACTGTGCTTCGTGCATATCAAGAGTATTAAATAAAACTCACAAAAGATGGAGTATCGTTAAACTAATTCGGTCCAAATCCATGGCTCACCATCCTGATAGCCAATAACCGCGGGTCCTGCCTGTGACACATATTCCGTGAGACACAAATTTAATCTGAAACAAATTATTCATTTTTTAAATGAGATGTTCACCTAATACTGTAAATACCCCTCGCATTTTCTTTCATGGTAAATATTTTTAGTTCAAAGTCTGAGTGAGGCTTTTGAGGACCCAACTCAGGATGAGTTAGAAATATTTCCACAGATGCACATGAATGCTAAATCGGTTGCTCATTTTAAATGTGAGCTCATCTTATGAATTGGTGAATGCTGAGGTGTCTAGCAAGGAACTGGAGACGCTGGTTTACACCGTAGATGGACACAAAATGCTGGAGTCACTCAGCGGGACAGGCAGCATCTCTGGAGAGAAGGAGTGGGCGACGTTTCGTGTCGAGACCCTTCCAAGCTGCATCTTCAGTTCCTTCCTACATGGTTATACGGAGCATGGAACTGCACAGGCGACCATCCAAGATCTCAAAATAACCTCACCTAGCCCGCAGCTAACAGTGGCCTGGGATCATAGAGTGATCCAGTGTGGGAAAAGGCCCTTCAACCCAACCTGCCTACGCCGCCAATATGTCCCAGCTACGCTAGTCCCACCGGCTGCGTTTGGTCCATATCCCTCCAAACCTGTCCTATCCATGTACTTGTCTAACTGTGCCCTAAACGTTGGGATAGTCCCAGCCCTCAACTACCTGCCCTGGCAGCTCGTTCCATACACCCACCGCCCTTTGTGAAAGAGTTGCCCCTCAGATCCTACTAAATATTCTCCCTTTCACCTTAAGCTCATGTCCTCTGCTCCTCGATCCTTTCATCCTTTATCTGTTGCCCTTTTTTGCAGATCTTTCATTAATTTGTTCTACATCTCCGTCTGTATCTCTCGTTTCCCTTTCCCCTGACTGAAGAATAGTCTCGACCCGAAACATCACTTTATTCCTTCTGTCTAGAGATGCTGCCTGTCCCGCTGAGTTTACTGTTTGTGTCTACGGTATAAACCAGCATCTGCAGCTCTTTCTGACTACAATTATGGAACAGGTACGCGAGGAAAAGTGCCCTTTCTCTCTCTGTAACATTGCCATCAGTGCGGTTGACCCGGCGGAAGTGGTGAATCCATCAAACCTGGACAGATTGCCGGGTTCTACTCAAGACCGTGCCGTCCAAATTCAGCTGAGAAGTGGCAACGATATTTAGACTTGAAACTCTTGATAGCGTCCTCGAAGTAAAAACGGAAAAAAAATAAAACGCGAAGGACGAACTAGTAGCTAATAAATTATTTGCCATTTTAAAAACCAATTTAGATACGAAAGCGCATGTTAAGACGCTTTTGTACAGGTGTATGAATATGTAGGGATTTGAGGTTTATGGATTGTGTGCGGGTAGATGCGAGATGGTGTTGGCATCATAGACAGACACAAAATGCTAGGTCCACTGTAGGATCTTTGGTACAGATAGTACAGCGGGATCTGGGGGTCCTTGTTCATCAGTCTATGAAAGTAAGCATGTGAAGAAAGCGATTGGCATGTTTGATTTCCATAGTTCCCGCATTGTCGGATACATCCTCATACACATCCTCAGAGCGGTTTAAAATTAAAAAAAATTAAGTTTTTTAAATACAATTAATGTTAAGATAGGAATACGTTGCCTCAAGGGGGGTAACGTTACAGGTGCAAAACCTTAGGCCCGTCGCTTCCGACTGAATCACTTTATTTCAATAATCTTTCCTCTTGATCCATTGCAGTCAAGTGCGTTGAAAGGAAATGTAATTTAGCCGGAGATAGACACTAAAATGCTGGAGTAACTCAGCGGGACGTGCAGAGTCTCCGGAGAGAAGGAGTGGGTGACGTTTCGGATGGAGACCCTTCTTCAGACCCGAAACGTTACCCACTACTTCTCTCCAGAGACACTGCCTGTCCCGCTGAGTCACTCCAGCATCTTGTGTCTATCTTCGGTTTAAAGCAGCATCTGCAGTTCCTCCCTACACATACCCCCCCCCACCCATCCTCCATCGACAATTACTGCCATCCTTATCCCCACTCCACACACAATCTTTGTCTTGGATTTTACTGATGCCGCACATTTATGTGTAGGGAGGAACTGCTGGTTGATGCTGGTTTAAACCGAAGATAGACACTTTTTTTTGGTGTGTCTATTTCCTTCAATATTTCCTTTTTTATTTATCACGAGATGGATTCTCGCCATGTTCAAGAAGGAACTGCAGATGCTGGAAAATCGAAGGTAGACAAAAATACTGGAGAAACTCAGCGGGTGAGGCAGCATCTATGGAGCGAAGTTTCGGGCCGAAACGTCGCCTATTTCCTTCGCTCCATAGATGCTGCCTCACCCGCTGAGTTTCTCCAGCATTTTTGTCTACCTTGGATTATCGCCATGCTGCGGGTCTTATTTTTTTCGTAGCATTTTGGAACATAATTCGTCGATTAACTGTTTTCGCCCGTTAAAACCGATTCACCGAGATGATTTCCTCCTTATCTTGCAACTTTCTCCGCCCTGGTTTCGCCCCCGTGCGAGTTTAGAAAGAGTCCCTACTGCGAGGCGTATTCCAAATTCAATTTGGAATAAAATAATCCAATTAGAATATCTAAGGATAAATGATTTCAAGTGATTCTCTCAATATCAGATATGCTTCCAGCTTCTCACTTTAATGGTGCAATCTACGCAATCGACAAAGAGGAACATATTAGCAACACGCTGTCAGCCGCTCAATGTGTATTCCATGCGAATGACAATCGATGTAAAAATTGCCCGGGGGGGGGGGGGGGGGGGGGGGGGGGGGGGGGGGAGGGGGGGGGGGGGGGGTGCAATATGTGAGTCAAAAGATTTGTAACCGGGCCTTGCCCTATGCAAATGTTGCTGACTGAATTGCCAATTCAAATGATTTGCTACATTGGAATGCAGGGCAAGAAATATACCTCGAAACTGTAATTAACCACTTTTATATGACCCAAACCCGCATTCCCCAGTCCTGAGGACCTTGCTGAGGTCGGTTAGCACCCAGGGTAATAGCCCCGACAACGCTAAAGGCGGTGGGAACGGGCCACTGAAGTTTTTCGAAGGAACACAATGATGAATAGCACAAATTCTTGGCAGCGTGTAATATGCAAAGCTCCAGCTAAGACTGCGAGCGATGAGAAAAGAACGGAGCTATCATTTTTTTTTCTCTCTCGCTCTCTCTCCACGGAAGATTAATGCCATGGCATCCATCATTACACTAAACAGAAGACCCAGGGCCGTAGTGGGTCACAAGTCAATTAGCCGCTTTTACTGAAGAATGTTGGTTACAAGCTGCGAGCCATTGTCGGATTAAATGTGTCCTTTCCTTTGTGGACCTTGGTTAAGAATTCTGCATTTGCATGATGAATTACGAAAGGCTAAACACAACAGGGGGAAAAAAAGGCCCTCTTTCTCGCCCTCTTGCTTATTCTTGTAGCTGTCAAATCTGACGAATTCGAATTTGTGGGTTTGTCCAACTGCAAAGATCAGTCTTTTAATGTAGGAAATGGTCGCTTATCCTCTGCCTGAACGGACCACGACCAGTTAATTATCAGCATTTTAATTAATCACTTGAGTCAAACAAGCAAACATATCTATACATCCTAGATGATAAAGTGGGGATGGCTTGGCGGCCGGTGTGTAATGTGGGACAAAATGCACGTATTTAACATGAATTTCGTCGTACTCCAACCTACGTGGCAAACGTGTACGTTTTTTAAAATGCCTGCTAAATATATTAATATAACAAGCTATTGTTGTGTTAATGTTGAATAACGCGTATAACTTCTCTGGTTGAATGCAAAGCAAATTTCATCCAATTACTTTTTAGTCCTTAATCTAACCCCTATACTGACAATTGCCTGAAGAAACAGAAGCGGTGACTTGGTCAATCGCCATTTACTCAACTCAAGTCAGGTCACTTTTATTTCCATAGCACATTAAAAAAAAAACAACTGTCATTGGCCAAAGTGCTTTACATTGGTGGGGACACTAACGTTATACAACAGCGGTTCACAGATGAAGTACATACATAAATACATACATATAGCCCTCCCTCAGAGGACGTCAAGACAGGCTTGAGAGTAAAGATGAGTTTTAAGTCTCGACTTAAAAGAGTCGATGGAGGGGGCAGTTCTGATGGGATTTAATTTAAGAAATTCCTTGGAAGCTTGACACTGAAATTGGAAATGGAAAACTCCTGTTTAATTGAGGTTTGGTTTTATTGTCACGTCTACCGAGCTACGGCGTTTCTTGATGGAACAGCTCAAACACTAAAATTGGCTCGGATGTATTATAAATTGTAGTTTTATGGTGGAATTGTCCGTTTAATCCACGATCACAGAGGTCGGGGAGCGCAGTGGGCAAATGCGTCGAACGCAGCCGCCTCGTACTTAGACGGCCTGTCCTCAGTCTGAATGTGAAGTTAACATTAAAACCAATAATTAATTACTTACAAGGATAACGCATTTATTGTAATATCTCTCTAAAATGTTTCCAGCAATCAGAAGGCATCCAATATTTCCTACACGCCGATCTAGCAGCGAGTCGAACAAATGCTAATTTGTGGATACAAGGAACTGCATCCACAAATTAGGGGCTTTGCAAAAAAAAAGACATAACATGCTGGAGTAAATCAGCGGGTCGGTTAGCATCGCTGGAGAGCGTGGATGTGTGACGTTTCGGGTCGGGACCCTTCAGACTGAAGAAGGGTGTCACATATCCATGTTTTCCAAAGGTTACAAAGATAGACACAAAATGCTGGGGCAACTCAGCGGGACAGGCAGCGTCTGTGGGAGAGAAGGAATGGGTGACGGTTCGGGTCGACACCCTTCTTCAGACAAAAGTGAATCTGTTATTCAATGTGATATTACTTCGTCCGTATGCATGTGCATGGTGGATATTCAATAATAGTCGTCCCTGTATAACAGTATGTGTCTCTGTAAATAACGCAAATGGGAGAAAAGTAACGGGGTGCCCACACATATGGGTCTGAAGAAGGCCGGGACCCGAAACGTCATCTATACCTTCTCTCCACAGATGCTGCCTGGCCCGCTGAGTTACTCCGGCCCTTCTGTGTCCATTCATGGATACATTGCCCACTTTGGGTAAAAGAACATTTCAACCGAAACCAGGTAGCTAGCACCTTGGAAGCGAAAGCCTTCAACAGCAATACAAGATAGAAGCCTGGAGCATCAGCTATCATCGAAATGCCACAAAAAAAACATATTTCCACCTTCATAAAAAAGACTCCACTGAACATCGCTGCGGGTTGCACGTGGTGCATCAGTAAATATTGGGTATATTGGCAAACATCGCAAACAACAAGAGAGTGGAGTTACCCCCCCCCCCCCCCCCCCCCCCCCCCCCCCCCCCCCCCCCCCCCCACCCCCCCCCCCCCCCCCCCCCCTTCAAACCAGGCCATCGCTACATGGCTCACGTGGAAATTTGCTTGCAATTTCCTTCGTCGAAATATTCCACCAGTTCACTTCCTCTTTAAGAGGTTGACGCTGTGTGTGCGTTATGTATGCGTTGGCTCATTCCAGAGTTGCTCATCATTAGCTACCATGGGGGAAGTTGCCTCGCTTTATATACTGATGCTGGCCTCGGCCTGCAGAGTGGTGTTGACCCGACACGCCGTCTGTCCGTTCCCTCCACAGACCCGCCGAGTTACTCCATATAACCATATAACAATTACAGCACGCAAACAGGCCATCTCGGCCCTTCTAGCCCGTGCCGAACACTTACTCTCACCTAGGCCCATCTACCTGCTCTCAGACCATACCCCTCCATTCCCTTCACGTCCATATACCTATCCACTTTACTTTTAAATGTTAAAATCGATCCTGCCTCCACCACTTCTGCTGGAAGCTCATTCCACACAGCCACCACCCTCTGAGTAAAGAAGTCCCCCCTCACGTTACCCCTAAACTTCTGTCCCTTCATTCTCATGTCATACCCTCTTGTTTGAATCTTCCCTTCCCTCAATGGGAAAAGCTTATCCACGTCAACTCCGTCTATCCCTCTCATCATTTTAAAGACCTCAATCAAGTCCCGCCTTAACCTTCTGCGCTCCAGAGAATAAAGACCTATCTCAAATAAACCGAATAAACTCCAGCACGTTGTGTTTTTAAATGTCTACACAGGAGACGGGGGGTGGGGGGGTGGGGAGAGACCGTGGCCAATATTACTTTCCCAAATACAGCCATTGGGAATTGCCTATCCTTTATATGCTGGCGTCTTGATCTGAGAATCAAAATCTAGGATCGAAGAGGTTATAATCTTTCATTAGGGGACAAAGGGGCATCAGTGCACAGATTGGCAGGCTATCTCGACACAGTATATCCACTCTTTAGGCTTGCTTTCAGTTAATCCAGCATGTTGTGTCTATTTTCCGTTTTAACCAGCATCTGCAGTTCCTCCCTACATATTGATATTTCGGATGTACCGACACTGTATCGGAGAGTTGCTATCTGCATGGATAACATATATCATTGGATAACATGGGATGTGGACCTCCAATTGTAGTGGGAATCAGGGTGGGATAGAAACAGTGTGGTTCTGGCTGTCTCGGTGAGGGCTATTGGGTTTGGGTAGTCGGTTGGAGGTCTGGGTGTGTATGCCGGGGTGGGATCGGGTTAGTATGAAATTGGGCGAGGGGCTTAGTGCTGGGGCGGATGGCAGGGTGGGGGAGTGGGGGGTGGGGGGGGGGGGGGGGGGGGGGGAGTGGGAGCAACTGGGTGAGGACGTCTGCTTCTGTGTCTAGATCTGAATCTGCCCGGCGATGTCTGGATCTGAGTGGTGGGGCTGGATCAAGGTCCAGGTCTGGGTTGCGTCGGGTCTGGTTCAGGTCTGGGTTTGGGCCAGGGTGGTCGTCTGAGTGGTGGGGTCCAGGTCTGATCTGGGTGATGGGGACTGGGTGTGAGTCACGGGGACTGGGTCCAGGTCTGGGTGGTCTGGTCTGGGTCCAGGTCTGGCCTGGACTGGGTGATGGGGACTGGATGTGGGGACAGGGGTCCGGATCCAGGTCTGATCTGGGTCCAATTCTAATCAGGGTCCAGGTTTGGTCTGGTTTGGGTGCTGAGTACTGGGTCCATGTCGGGACTCGGGACTGGGTGCTGGGGACAGGGTGCTGGGGACTGGGGACTGGGTGCTGGGGACTAGGTGTTGGGGGCTGGGGACTGGGTTTGGGTGCTGGATGCTGGGGACTGGGTGCTGGGGACAGGGTGCTGGGGACTGGGGACTGGGTGCTGGGGACTAGGTGTTGGGTGCTGGGGACTGGGTTTGGGTGCTGGATGCTGGGGACTGGGTGCTGGGGACGGGACTGGGTGCTGGGGTTTGGGTGCTGGGGACTAGGTGTTGCGTGCTGGGGACTGGGTTTGGGTGCTGGATGCTGGGACTGGGTGCTGGGGTTTGGGTGCTGGGGGCTGCATGCTGGGTGCTGGGTTTGTGTGCTGGGTGCTGGGTCTGGGTGCTGGGTGCAGGGTGTTGGGTGCAGGGACTGGGTGTTGGGTGGGTGCTGGGTTTGGGTGCTGGGTGCTGGGTGTTGTGGACTGGGTGCTGGGTGCTGGGTGTTGTGGACTGGGTGCTGGGTGCTGGGTTTGGGTGATGGGTTTGGGTGCTGGGTTTGGGTGCTGGGTGTTGGGGACTGGGTGCTGTGTGCTGGGTTTGGGTGATGGGTGCTGGTGCTGGGTGCTGGGTTAGGGTAATATGGACTGGGTCCATGTCCAGAATTGGTGCTGGGTGCTTGGTGCTGGGTGCTTGTCTGGAATGTTGACTGGGTTTGGGTGCTGGGTGCTGGGGCCTGGGTGCTGGGTGCTGGGTGCTGGTGCTGGGTGCTGGGTTAGGTAATAGGGACTGGGTCCATATCTAGAATGGGTGCTGGGTTTTGGTGCTGGGTGCTGGGGTCTGGGTGCCTGGTGCTGGGTTTGGGTGCTGGGGACTGGGTGCTGGGTGTTGGGGGCTTGGTGCTGGCTTCATGTCTGGACTGGGTGCTGGGGACTGGGGCCTGGGTGCTGGGGACTGGGTGCTGTGGACTGAGGCTGGGGTTTGGGTGCTGGGGCCTGGATGCTGGGGACTGGGTACTGTGGAATGGGGACTGGGTGCTGGGGACTGGGGACTATGGACTGGGGTACTGTGGACTGGGGACTGGGTGCTGGGTTTGTTTGGGTGCTGGGGACTGGGTGCTGGGTGCTGGGTGCTGGGGACTAGGGACTAGGGACTGAGTTTGGGCTGGGGACCTGGGGACTGGGTGCTGGGTGCTGGGGGACTGGGGACTGGGGACTGAGGACTGGGGACTGGGGACTGGGGACTGGGGACTGGGCTGGGGACTGGGGACTGGGGACTGGGGACTGGGGACTGGGGACTGGGGACTGGGACTGGGGACTGGGACTGGGGACTGGGGGGGACTGGGGACTGGGACTGGGGACTGGGGACTGGGACTGGGGACTGGGACTGGGGGACTGGGACTGACTGGGGACTGGGACTGGGGTGTGTTTTGGGACTGGGACTGTGACTGGGGACTGGGGACTGGGACTGGGGACTGGGGACTGGGGACTGGGGACTGGGGACTGGGGACTGGGGAACTGGGGACTGGGGGACCTGGGGACTGGGGACTGGGACTGGGGACTGGGACTGGGGACTGGGACTGGGGACTGGGGACTGGGGACTGGGGACTGGGACTGGGGACTGGGGACTGGGGACTGGGACTGGGGACTGGGGACTGAGGACTGGGGACTGGGACTGGGGACTGGGGACTGGGGACTGGGGGACTGGGGACTGGGGACTGGGGACTGGGGACTGGGGGACTGGGGACTGGGGACTGGGGGACTGGGGACTGGGGACTGGGGACTGGGGACTGGGTTGGGGACTGGGGACTGGGACTGGGGACTGGGGACTGGGGACTGGGGACTGGGGACTGGGGACTGGGACTGGGTGGGGACTGGGGACTGGGGGGGCTGGGTGCTGGGGACTGGGGACTGGGGACTGGGGACTGGGGACTGGGGACTGGGGACTGGGGCTGGGGACTGGGGACTGGGACTGGGGGACTGGGGACTGGGGGCTGGGGACTGGGACTGGGGACTGGGGACTGGGGACTGGGGACTGGGGACTGGGGACTGGGGACTGGGGACTGGGGACTGGGGATGGGGACTGGGGACTGGGGACTGGGGACTGGTGGGGACTGGGACTTTGGGCTGGGGACTGGGACTGGGGACTGGGGACTGGGGACTGGTTCTGGGGACTGGGGACTGGGGACTGGGGACTGGGGACTGGGGACTGGGGGGCTGGGATGACTGGGGACTGGGGGGGACTGGGGACTGGGGACTGGGGACTGGGGACTGGGGGGGGACTGGGGCTGGGGACTGGGGACTGGGGGACTGGGGAACTGGGGCTGGGTACTGGGACTGGGGACTGGGGGACTGGGGACTGGGACTGGGGACTGGGGACTGGGGGCTGGGGACTGGGGACTGGGGACTGGGGACTGGGGACTGGGGACTGGGGACTGGGGACTGGGGACTGGGGACTGGGGACTGGGACTGGGGACTGGGGACTGGGGACTGGGGACTGGGGACTGGGCTGGGGGGACTGGGGACTGGGGACTGGGGATGGGGACTGGGGACTGGGGGACTGGGGACTGGGGGACTGGGGACTGGGGACTGGGGACTGGGGACTGGGGGAACTGGGGACTGGGGCTGGGGACTGGGGGCTGGGTGCTGGGACTGGGGACTGGGACTGGACTGGGGACTGGGACGGGGGACTGGGGACTGGGACTGGGGGGTGGGGGACTGGGGACTGGGGACTGGGGACTGGGGACTGGGGACTGGGGACTGGGGACTGGGGACTGGGGACTGGGGACTGGGGACTGGGGACTGGGGAGCTGGGGACTGGGGCTGGGGACTGGGGACTGGGGACTGGGGACAGGGGGACTGGGACTGAGGACTGGGGACTGGGGACTGGGGACTGGGGACTGGGTGCTGGGGACTGGGTTTGGGTGCTGGGTGCTGGGGACTGGCTCCATGTCTAGAATGGGGACTGCTTCTGTTCCTAACCACAACCACAGCTCGTTGAGTACGAGCATCCACCAATGGTGGCGAGGACATTGGATCGCCGCCCAATGGGCGTGAGATTGTGGTGCGGGTTTCCCGGCCGGGACTATGAATAAGACGCTGAGCAGCCGCTTGTTGGGATGACTGAAGGCGGCCGCAGCCCAGGGGAACATCCTCAGCCACACGCGGAATGGCCTCGGAGGCGGACAGCAACGCCAACTACTGCGAGACGCGGTCGCTTAAAAGGGGGGACCTCCTGGAGGTGCCGCGGACGCTGTTTACCCACTACGGCATCTACCTGGGAGACGGGCAGGTCGCTCACCTCATGCCCGACATCCTGCCCGTGTTCACCGAAGACCGCAAGCTGATCCGGGACGTGGTGACCAACCAGCGGCTCATTCTGGGCGTCATCTCCAAGAGCGCCAGCATCAGGGTGGACACGGTGGATGACTTCGGCTACGGGGCTTGCATCCTCGTCAACCACATGGACAGGCTGGTGTGCAAGAAGCCAGCACTGCCCAACGAAGAGGTTGCCAGGAGAGCCGAGAAACTGGTGGGGAGCACAGAGTACAGCCTGCTGTGGAATAACTGTGAACACTTTGTCACCCACTGTAGATACGGGATTGCAATGAGCATCCAGACTGACAAGGTAACATTTCTGGTTGGGTTTATTTTAAAGCTCCTTTCATCTTAATATTTCTAAATGCGACAACACATTTGAGCAGAAATCTGATTGTAAGTCGCTGTTTGAAGCAGGGTCTCTCTCTCCAGAGATGCTGCCTGTCCCGCTGAGTTACTCCAGCATTGTGTGTCCATCTGCGGTGTAAACCAGCATCTGCACATGTGATTCTATCATATTTATTCTGGCAAAGGTCAGTTTTTAAATCCACAATCCCGATGATTGAGATTGGTGATTGCGGTAAGAGTTTAATACACTTTCTACCCAGTGCAAACGAAATTCATAACTAATCCCCCCCCACCCCCCAGACAATAGACCGAGGCTCGTACTTGTAAATACTATTGCTATTGTCAAAGGTTTGGTTTTGAGCTTTAAGGAGCGTGCACTTTTAAAATGGCTTCTGGAGAAGTGAGGGAAAGTAGCTCCTGCCTTTGCAGACTGTGTCACAATTCGGGGCAGTGGCGAAGTCAACAGAAACACCAGTATTAAACACCGAACGCGGTGCGGCCAGAGCAGGTCGGCAAGTATCCTGTGCACTCGCTTTGTCCGCAGCTTGGGCCAGAACTTCCCCGAATGGTGAATGCTATTGTTTGTGGCGTTAAAAGCGGCGGTAGCTGTACCCAAGCCGGCAACGGGCTACATCTTCTAGCATCGAGTCCCCCTTGCACACCAATCCAGATCCGGTTGGGTTTTTTTCCAAATGAGAAGGAAATTAACGTTGATTTATCAAAAATGGAAAACGTGCATTAAAATTTAAAATCAATCATTTTTTTTGTTTGTAACTTGGTTGTTTGAGGACATGTTCCTAGCTCCCACAAGGTCCCGAACATGATGCAGCCAGCGCCTGCTGTTAATACCCATTGAAAGACTCAATGTTGATCCGGCCTGTGACCGAGTTCATTAGAATAGTTTTCCCAGCACCCGAGCCCTGCATGTCCGAAGCACACGATGCAGCTCCTGAATGTTGCTACAAGTAAAGATCCTGCTGGATCTTTGGCTACAAGCGCCTGAACCATCGGCGAGGAATACAGAACCTTCCCAACGCCTTCAGGCTGGCTGTTGCTGCTACTGACATATTTAAAACACGATTACACCCCGCACGTCAACAGCCTGAGCTTTTCTGGCATTTCTGCTTTTCTTGCTTCGGATGCCATCATCTGCAGTTTTATCCGCACCCGTGGCTTTCAGTTACATTAACTCACCTGGTCACTATTTTGTATCTCTTGCCCTCCAATGTCGGGCTTAGGCGTCCAGACCTGTTCGTGTCGTAGAGTCCAGGAGATTTTTACAGCATGGACACTGTTCCTTGCCCATGCCGACCGTCAGCTTTACATGCTAGGCCCATATGCCTACATTTGGCCCGCATCCTTCTAAGCCAAGAGTGTGTTATTGTCATACAGAAACATAGAAACATAGAAAATAGGTGCAGGAGTAGGCCATTCGGCCCTTCGAGCCTGCACCGCCATTCAATATGATCATGGCTGATCATCCAACTCAGTATCCCATACCTGCCTTCTCTCCATACCCCCTGATTCCCTTAGCCACAAGGGCCACATCTAACTCCCTCTTAAATATAGCCAATGGACTGGCCTCAACTACCTTCTGTGGCAGAGAATTCCACAGATTCACCGCTCTCTGTGTGAAAAATGTTTTCCTCATCTCGGTCCTAAAGGAATTCCCCCTTATCCTTAGACTGTGACCCCTTGTTCTGGACCTCCCCAACATCGGGAACAATCTTCCTGCATCTAGCCTATCCAACCCCTTAAGAATGTTTGTAAGTTTCTATAAGGTCTTCAGTCTTCTAAATTCTAGCGAGTACAAGCCAAAGTGCATTGTCCTGGATGGGACAATGACATTCTTACTTGCTGCAGCACAACAGAATATGTGAATATGTAAAAATAGCACATAATGGGAAAAAAGAAAAATAAATAACAGATATAGTGCAAATAACAAATAATAATATAGTCTTTTGCAGTTCAGAGCTCAGAGCTTATTCGATGTTCTGTTTAAATAGCCTGATGGCTGAGGGGATGAAGCTGTTCCTTTCGTATTCATACTTCTCTGCAGATATTTTTTGAAAGTCCTCTCTGCTTCTATAGCTCCCTCTGCCAACTCAATCCATGTGATTACCCTCTGAGTGGAAACGTTGCCCCCCGAGGTCCCTCTTAACTCTCTCACCTTGTACCTTAAGCTTATGCTTATAGTTTAGAATCCTCTACCCTGGAAAAAATATCGCTTTATCCATGCCCCATTAGATTTTGTACCTGGGTGCAGGCATATGGGGTGACAAGACGGGTCTCGATCCGAAACGTCACCCACTCAGTCTGAAGAAGGGTCTCGATCCGAAACGTCACCCATTCCTTCTCTCCAGAGATGCTGCCTGTCCCGCTGAGTTACTCCAGCGTTTTGTGCCTATCCAGGAATTTGGAGATGACTTTGGTTGGAATGATGGCGTTGAAGCAGAGCTGTAGTCACTGTAGTCCGGCAGATGTATCCTTGTTGTCTAGCTATTCGGGGATGAGTGTCAGGTCAAGGAAATGGCAACTGCCACTGAATTGTTGATGCAGTAAGTGATTTGCAGTGGATCTAGATTGTCTGTGAAGCTAGAGTTGATACGCTAACAACCAGTCTCCCAAAGTGTGGTTGTTGTCAGAGCCACTGGGCAGTAGCCTTTAAGGCACACTTGCTAGTTTATCTATATTTTAATATATCCTGTTGACATCCGTACATTGCCAGAAAAGGTTTGCCTTTATTTTCGTCAAGCTGGTAACCATAATAGACCTCAGCACACGCTTGGCTAATTATTCCAGTGGAGTTCTTTTGGTCTGTTTTGCAGCAAGACAAGGAGGAATGACATATATGAGCAACGTTTAGACCTCATGTGATGCCATTTAACCATTTCTATAACACAGTCCTATAAATCAGTCAAATTTCCAAAGTTTGCAAATTTTATTCAAACTTTTAATCCAGTTTGGTTTATGTGAGATTGAACAGGATTAACTAATATTTTCAGTAACTTTATGCTTCGCTAATTGGCAATTTGCTTTTCCCAAAGTATGTTAATTAAACGTGGAGTACTGGAATCGTTGATCCAGACATTTCTAAACAGTTAATAGGCACAAAACGCTGGAGTAACTCAGCGGGGCAGGCAGCATCTCTGGAGAGAAGGAATGGGGTCGAGACCCTTCTTCAGTCTCGACCCGAAACGTCGCCTATGCCTTCTCTCCAGAGATGCTGCCTGTCCTGCTGAGTTAAGGCCCTGTCCCACGGTACGAGTTCATTCAAGAGCTCTCCTGAGTTTGCCCTGATTCGAACTCAGAGATTTACGGTAATGGCCGCTCGTCGGTACTCGGGGCTCTCGTGGACATTTTTCAACATGTTGAAAAATCTTCACGAGTCTTCCCGAGCTTACCTGCCGTTAGCGTTACGAGCCGCTAAGAGATGTCCCCGAGCTCCGACGTACCCGCTACGTACATTCTACGTGCTTCCACGAGTTTGATTTCTTTTTAACTCGGGAGAGCTCTTGAATTAGCTCGCACAGTGGGACAGGGCCATCACTCCAGCTTTTTTTGTGTCTATCTTCAGTTTAAACCAGCATCTGCAGTTCCTTCCTACACATTTCTAAACAGTGAAAATGTTCTCTGACTATTGAAGACTAAATTTTTTGTTCTATTTTTACAATTAAATAACATACATGGGACCCAAACACGTAATTTAAATCGTGCATCAAAACTGCGGTGGAAGTTTTATCATTATTTTAAAAATAATTATATTTAGTGCAATGTTACTGGAGAAGCAAAGAAGGCATTTATTTGCAATGTTAACTAAATGTTGAATGATTGATGCTTACAACTAAAGAGCTCCCTTAAATGTCTGTGAAAAGGTTAATGACATTATTGAAATTAATGCAAACAACATGAGGCTAGCTGCTAATCATCCGCAAATGTTACTTTTAATTTGGCACTTAGCAATTGGTGAAATGTTATCTTAATCTGAAAATACCTATCCATGAAAAGAAATGGAAAATTCAATCGGATTAATTCAACAATATGTTTTTTTCATCCCTAATATTATGAAAGAAGGCCAAGCATTTCTAATTGTCCTTGAGAAAGTTGATCACAGGGCAGCTTGTTGAACCACTGCAATACTTTGGACAAGGTACTCCCATTGTGTTCCCTGACCCTGAGAAAATGATTACCTATCCCAAATCAAATCCCATTAGTAATTTTATAAACTGCCATAGGGTCACACATCAGACGCCTACATATTCCACTGAGAATATGGTTAATAACCACAGCAATGCAATGCCCTGATGACATTTTTCTGCGCACTCTTATAGCCACCACATCCTTCCTGTAGTGTAGGGGCTAGATCTGTGCTATTGATGTCCTAATTCTTACAGCAAATTTCTCTGCCTATGAAGGCAAGCATGGCAAATGCCATTTTCCCCTCCCCAGTCCATCCATGTTCCACTTTCACCGAGCTATGGACTTGCTAGGTCTCCCTGTATATCAACACTCCTAAGATCCCTGCCAATTACTATGTATTTGGTGCCAGAATTTGACTATTCAAAATATTTCAATTCACACTAGTAGAAATTAAATGGTCTGCCCATTTTTTCCCATCTGATCTACTTAAACGATCTTCTTTGCCTTGTATCAATACTTGATGTCTGCATCTGCAAACTTAAGGGCCTGTCCCACTTGGGGGCCGTCATTTACGCGACAGGACGGTAGTGACTGGCGCGCGACGGTCGCGCGCGTCATCCTGCGTCCGCACGGCCGTCTGGAGAGCGTGACGTCATTTGAAGATGGACACAAAATGCAGGAGTAACTCAGCGGGACCGGCAGCATCTCTGGAGAGAAGGAGTGGATGATGTATCGGATCGAGACTTCTTCAGTCTGAAGAAGGGTCTCGACCCGAAACGTCACCCGTTGCTTCTCTCCAGAGATGCTGCTGGACCCGCTGAGTTACTCCTGCATTTTGTGTCTATCTCCAATCGTCTTGGCCCCGCTCTGTGAGTAGGAGTGGGGTCGGATCCGGATCGCGACGGCCGTGAGCCCCAGGCCGAGCTCGGCGATCGTTTGCCTGCTTCTGCTGCTGTTGGAGGTGAGACGTTGCACCGCGCCAGGGTTACTAATCAGACTACTTAAAGTGATTTATTTATCTTACAAACAACACCAATTAGCACCAATTCCCACTGTACAACACTTGCTGAAGATTTTCAGTCAGAGAAATGTCCAAACACGACTATTCTCTGTGTCCTATTACCAAGCCAATATTTTATCCAAATTTCCCAAACCCTGTACTTTAACCTTCTGGACAAGCAGACCGTGTCAAAAGCCAAATAGAACTACCATGAGATGTCATCCATTTTCCTGTTAGCTGCTCAAAAAACACAATCAGATTTGTAAGACATTATTTCCCCTGAACAAAACAAAGTTGATTCTTCCTAATCATTCCTTGCCTTTCCAAGCAAGCATCAATATTATCCATTAGAATGTTGATCTTCTGGTACCTTAACTATGGCTGATAAAGATGCAATAACCTGCGTCAAAGCCCCATCAATCTCCTCCTATGCCTCAAAAAGGCAGCCAGCACCATCAGAGACCCACACCACCCTGGCCACACACTCATGTCACCCCTGCCATCGGGAAGAAGGTACAGGAGCCTGAAAACTGTAACGTCCAGGTTCAGGAACAGCTTCTTCCCTGCAGCCATTTGGCTATTAAACACGACAACCTGAAGTAAGCTCTGAACTACATCGAATATTATTTTTATCATTGCACTGTTATTGTCTGTTTTATATGTATGTGCACGCACGTCTATGTATATATATATATATATGTGTGTGTGTGTGTGTGTGTATTTGTGAGTATGTGTATATATACACACTGAACTTTTTTCTCTCTTGTTTATTATATTGTTTACAGGGTACTTACTATGTTTTTACATATTCTGTTGTGCTGCTGCAAGTAAGAATTCCATTGTTCTATCTGGGACACATGACAATAAAACACTCTCGACTCTTAATATCCCAGGATAGGTCCGATGGCCCCTGGATATTTATCCCCTCTCATGTTCTTCACCATTCCAAACATCTCCTCCTTCTAACACTAGGAATACTCTTACCTTAATAACTCTCCAGCCTCAGGTCACTTCCCCCTGGTGAATACTGATGAGATTTTAGGATTAATTTACAATTTACACACTGGCTCCACGCATAGATTACTCCTTTGGTTCCCGAAGGGACCTACTCTTCGTTCGCTAGTAATATACCTATAAAAGGTTTTACAATTCTCCTTAATCCATTTGCCAAGGTCATTTCATGAATCTTTTTTGTACTCCTCGTCTCTTTCTTAAGTTATTTCTATATCCTCTATAAAACCTCAAAGGACACAATCTATACATATCAATCTTTTGTACCGACGCGCGCCTCCTTCTATTCCCTGATCAAACCTCCAGTGTCCTAACCTGGGTTCCCTAAACTAACCATCTTTTCTTCCTAGTCGCACAGGGACATGCTAACTGAACTCGTATTGTAGTGCTTTTGATTGCCGCTTACTTACCAGATGTTCTTTTCCCCACTGGCAGCTGCTCCCAATCTGTTTCAACCAGGTCCTGTCTTAAGCAATAGAAATCCGCCTTTCCCCAGCCTAGGCCCCTAGCTTCCGTGCGCAGCAAGGGGCTGCAGATGCTGGTTTACACAGAAGATAGGCACAAAGTACTGCAGTAACACAGCGGGACAGGCAGCATCCCTGGAGGGAAGCGATCCTACCAGATATCCAGATCTGTATCTTCTCTCCAGAGATGCTGCCTCACCCGCTGAGTTTCTCCAGCATTTTTTGGCTACTTTCTTTTATATTTAAATGCAGGTCATTTATATATATATATATATATAATATATATATATATATATATAATATATATATCTATATTTATATTATATATATATATATTTATATTTATATTATATATGTATGTATATATATATATATATATCACAAACAGCAGAGATCCCAACACAGATCCCTGTGAAACTCCAGCAAGAATATCTACCTACCACCACAACCCTCTGTCTTCTATGAATAAGCCAGTTCTGTATCAGGAACAGGTCATCTTGAATCCCTTACCTTAATCTTCTGGATCAGTCTAGCATGAGGGACCTTATCAAAAGCCTCACTAAAATCCATGCATACAACATCTACCGCCCTCCGTTCATCAATCTCCCATTGTCACCTCCTCAAAAAACTCAATCAAGTTAGCGAGACATGACCCTGTCTCAGGTTGTATGAAGCCGTGCTGGCTACTAGCCCATTCACTTACAATTGTAAGCTATATGGTAATTCACAAGCCAACGGTATGAACATTGAAATCCCCAATTTTAGGTTACTACCAACCCCACCCACCCACCACCCCCCTCGATTTCCTTTTCCATCACCTCCCAATAGACAATAGACAACAGGTGCAGGAGGAGGCCATTCGGCCCTTCGAGCCGGCATCGCCGTTCAATGTGATCATGGCTGATCATCCCCAATCAGTACCCCGTGCCTGCCTTCTCTCTCATCCCCTGACTCCGCTATCTTTAAGAGGCCTATCTAGCTCTCTCTTGAAAGCATCCAGAGAACCGGCCTCCACCGCCCTCTGAGGCAGAGAATTCCACAGACTCACCCCTCTCTGTGAGAAAGAGTGTTTCCTCGTTTCCGTTCTAAATGGCTTACCACTTATTCTTAAACTGTGGCCCCTGGTTCTCTCCCCTGTGCCCCACCTGGACTTGCACCTATTGCTCCCCTCCCCCTTCCCTTCCACCTACATTTATTCCTTCCTCTAGCTTCACAATTGGCAACTCTTCAATCCTTTTGTCTCACACCTTATGTCTATCCAACTCTGACCTTTGTTCAACAATCTGCTTCTACAAAAAGACCACCCTTATTTGCATTCACCCTACTACTTGCCAAGCTCTGACCCGACCCCTCCCCTCTTCCAGTATTCTTACCTCCCCTCTCCCACCACAACCAGTCCCGACCTGCAACATCACCTAAAGGGCCTGTACCCACTGTACGAGGTAATTCAAAAGCTCTCCCGAGTAAAAAAAAATCAAACTCGTGGTAAGCACGTAGAAATGTACGTAGCGGGTACGTCGGAGCTCGGGGCGTCTCTTAGTGGCTCGTAACGCTAACGGCAGGTACTCGGGAAACGCGGTAAGCTCGTGAAGTTTTTTTAACATGTTGAAAAATGTCCAATGAGAGCCCCGCGTACCCACGAGCGGCCATTACCGTAATTCTCCGAGTTCGAATCAGGGGAAACTCGGGAGAACTCTTGAATTAGCTCGTACAGTGGGACAGGCCCTTAATCACATTCACCAAAGATGCTGCTTCACCTGTTAAGTGACTCCAGCACTTTGTGTCTTTTTTTTGTAAACCAGCATTTGCAGTTCCTGCTTTCTACTTATCACTTCCCCATCCTCACTCCTGAAGATAGCATTGAGGTTATCTTCCCCCCCATCCCCCCCATCCACCCCCTTTTTGGACTCTCTACAAACTGCTTCAATAAAGCCCCCGTGAATGCATTTCTGAATTCACACCCTTCTAAGCCCCTTGTGCTGAGGCAATCCCTGTCAGGATCAGGAACGTTAAAATTGTCCACTACTAGAACCCTATTACTTTTAAAACCCTTCTGCGACCTAGCTACACAAACTGTATGTTCTTAAAAGATAGACACAAAAGATAGGGGTAGCACAATAGAATAGCAGCAGAGTTGCTGCCTTACAGCGCTTGAAGTGCCAGAGACCCGGGTTCGATCCCAACTACGGGTGCTGTCTGTACGGAGTTCGTACGTTCTCCCCGTGACCTGCGCGGGTTTGCTCCAAGATCTTCGGTTTCCTCCCACACTCCAAAGACGTGCAGGTTTGTAGGTTAATTGGCTTGGTATAAGTGTAAATTGTCCCTAATGTGTGTCGGATAATGTTAACATCCGGGGATCGGCGGGCCAAAGGGCCTATTTCCGCGCTGTATCTTTAAACTAATGCTGGAGTAACTCAGCGGGACGGGCAGCATCTCCAGAGAGAAGGATTGGGTGACGTTTCAGGTTGAGGTCCTTCTTCAGCCTCATGCTGCCTGTCCCACTGAGGTAAGGGCCTGAACCACTGTACGAGGTAATTCAAGAGCTCTCCCGAGTTAAAAAAAAAAATCAAGCTCGTGGTAAGCACGTAGAATGTACGTAGCGGCTATGTCGGAGCTCGTGGATGTCCCGTAGCGGCTCGTAACGCTAACGGCAGGTACTCGGGAAACGCGGTAACTCGTGAAGATATTTTCAGCACTATGAGAAATGTCCACGAGAGCCCCGAGTGCCTACGAACGGCTATTACCATAATTCTCCGAGTTCGAATCAGGGGAAACTCGGGAGAACTGTTGAATTACCTCGTACAGTGGGACAGGCCCTTTACTCCAGCTTTGTGTCTATCTTCGGTGCACACCACCAGCATCTGCAGTTCCTTCCTACACTATATGCTCTTCAAACTCTGCTTGACCATTGGGTTATCCAAACATGACGATGCCTTTCTTATTACCAAGTTCTGTCCGTAGAACCTCATGATTGATCCCAGCAGGATATCCCCTCCTGAGCACTGGCAGAATTCTCTCCCTGATCAGCATTGCAGCACCAACTCCTTTTTAGCACCCTCCTCTGTCGTGTCTTCACTGTCTACACCCCCAGAACACTGAGCTACCAGCCTTGATCTTCCCTCAACTATCCTTCCGTCATTGCCACAACATCTTAAAGCCATGTGCTGATCCAGAGTTGCACCTTATCCACTTCGCCTGTGAGACTCCTGCCAAATCAGCCAATGCTGTTAAAATCTACCAGCTCTCTCATGCTTCGCCTCTCATCTCTGCTTGGACTTGCCTGTACTAGTTACATACATGTCAGACTCCCAATTTGTGCATTATCATTCTGTGTACCACCCTTTTTCTCATTAGTTTAAATCTTCCAATTGCAATTTAACACTAGTAAACCTCTCTGCAAGGATATTGTTCCCCTTCCAGATAATGTGCAATCAATCCTTCTTCTTCTGCAACCTGCCCAAAGTGATCCAATGATCTAAAAACTGAGAAGCCCTCCCTTATGTACCAGCTTCTTAGCTGTGTATTTATTTGTTCCAACAGACAATAGGTGCAGGAGTAGGCCATCCGGCCCTTCGAGCCAGCACCGCCATTCACTGTGATCATGGCTGATCATCCACAATCAGTTCCTGCCTTCTCCCCATATCCCTTGACTCCGCTATATTTCAGAGCCCGATCTAACTCTCTCTTGAAAGCATCCAGAGAATTGAGGCAGAGAATTCCACAGATTCACAACTCTCCGGGTGAAAACGTTTTTCCGCATCTCCGTTCTGAACGGCCAACCCCTTATTCTTATCTTCCTATTAGAACTCTGTATCTTCCCCTTTGCGCTACCTATTGAATTGAGTTGGTCCTGATTGCGTTTAACTGGAAAACAAAATGTTACTATATGTCGGCATACACGACAATAATAAAACTAACCCTAGACCAATTATTATACGCACTAGAGTCATAACGACATACAGGCCCTTCAGCCCAACCTGCCCACACTGACCAAGATTCCCTACGAACACTTGTCCCACCTGCCTTGCACAGAATACTCCAAACCTATCCTACCTAGATACCTAGATGTCCAGATTTCTCTTAAATGTTACGACAGCACCTGCCTCAACTACCTCCATGCCCCAAACTCGTTCCATAAACCCATCACACTTTGTGTAAAAAAAGTTTCCCATCAGGTTCCTATTACATATTTTCCCCCTCTCACCTTAAACCTATGTCCTCTCGTTCTTGGTTCCCTTGCTCTTGGTGAAGGGCTCTGCATTTAATCGACAGTATCTATTCCTTTCATGATTCATCCTCCTGCAGCCTGAAGAATAAAGTCCTAGCCTGCTCAACCTCTCCCTGCAGCTCAGGCCCCTCGAGTCCCGGCAACATCCTCGTGGGATGGAGCCGGCGCCGAGGGTGGCGAGCCAGGAGCGAGGCCGGTGGGAGAGGAGAGGGGAGGGGACTGGGGTCTGGCCCGCCGCACCCCCACGGTCGGCTGGGAGGCGCACCGACCAGGAACAAAAGTGGACGGTCGAGGGGAGGGGATGTGGCGTCCAAGGAGGGACGTGGCTGGAAGTCAACGCCCGCGCCCCTGACTCTCAGTCTGAAGAATCGTCCCGAGCCGACACGTCGCCCATTCCTTCTCTCCAGAGATGCTGCCTGTCCCGCTGTGTCAACTCCAGCATTTGTGGCCATCCACAGCCTGGGGCTTGCCTGGACCAGGCACCGCTCGTGAGAACTGGAACGTGGAATTTGAAATAAAGTGCGAAAACATGACACCCCCCCCCCCTCTTGCATGCTGGCTCAGTAGACTATTTCTGTACACTTGCTAATAGAAGATCAGGGATATTGCTATACCCGACAGGACTGTTTGTAAGAAAAATAATTTCACTGTGTTTGCACATCGCACATGTGACAATAAAAGCACCAATGAACCATTAAATCTTCTCTGCATCGTTGGCAGATCAACAACATCTTTCCAATAACAAGGTGACCAAAAGTGAACACAATCCTCTAAATGTGACATCACCAATATCTTGTACAACTGCAACATGACCTCCCAACTTCTATATCCAATACCCTGACTGATAAAGGCCAGTGTGCCATAAGCCTTCTTGACCACCTTACCTACCTGTGATGCCACTTTCAGGGATCTATCTTCCTGCACTCCTAGATCCTTCTGCTCTACAACCCCCCCCCCCCCCCCCCCCCCCCACAGAGCTCTGCCATTCATTCACTGTGTAGGCCCTGCCTATGTTAGACTTCCCAAAATGAAACGCTTCACACTTGTAGATAATAGACAATAGGTGCAGGTTTCCTGCCTCTAGCGTGTTCAAACCCTTAATAATCTTATATGTTTCAATAAGATCCCCTCTCATTCTTCTAAATTCCAGAGTACACAAGCCCAGCCGCTCCATTCTTTCAGCATATGACAGTCCCGCCATCCCAGGAATTAACCTCGTAAAGCTACGCTGCACTCCCTCAATAGCAAGAATGTCCTTCCTCAAATTGGGAGACCAAAATTGCACACAATATTCCAAGTGTGGTTTCACTAGGGCCCTGTACAACTGCAGAAGGACCTCTTTGCTCCTATACTCAACTCCTCTTGTTATGAAGGCCAACATGCCATTTGCTTTCTTCACTGCCTGCTGTACCTGCATGCTTACTTTCAGTGACTCATGAACAAGGACCCCCAGATCCCATTGTACTTCCCCTTTTCCCAACTTGACTCCATTTAGATAATAATCTGCCTTCCCTGTTTTTGCCACCAAAGTGGATAATCTCACATTTATCCACATTAAACTGTATCTGCCATGCATCTGCCCACTCACCCTACCTGTCCAAGTCATGCTGCATTCTCATAGCATCCTCCACACATTTCACACTGCCACCCAGCTTTGTGTCATCTGCAAATCTGTTAATGTCACTTTAATTCCCTCATCTAAATCATTAATGTATATTGTAAATAGCTGTGGTCCCAGCACCGATTAAAACACTCCGTATTAACCATTCCTCAGCCCAGCTGCCAACCGATCAAGATTCCACTGCAATTTATGACAATCATCTTCATTATCTACAATACCACTCATTTTAATGTCATCTACAAACTAATCATCAATTATTATGCATTCACATCCAAATCGCTGATATAGGTGAGAAATAGCAAAGGACCCAGCACCGAACCCTGAGACACACCACCGCTAGTCACAGGCCTCCAGTCCGCAAAAATACCATCCACCATCACCCTTGCCTTCCTTCCATAGCCAATTTTCTATCCAGTCGGCTAGCTCACCTTGGATCCCATGCGATCTAATCTCCCGGAGCAGCCTACCAAGCGGAACCTTGTCGAATGCTTTGCTGAAATCCATATACACAATAGCTCTGCCCTCATTAATCTTTTTGGCCACATCTTCAAAAATCTCAATCAGATTTTTGTGACACAAACTCCCACGCACAAAACTGCGCTGACAATCTCTAATCAGCTATTGTCCATCTCAAATGCACGTAAAAAAGGCCTGAAGCCTTATAATCCTGAGATTACAACTCGAGATCCTGTTTTTCAACTTTCTACCCATTTTACTTACCAATTCTATTTGCAGTACGACATCTCTCTTCTCCCTAGGTTATTAGTACCAGTTCAGTTTAGTTTATTGTCGCATCTTCCGTACATGTCTGTGCGGAGTTTGTACGTTCTCCCCGTGACCCGCGTGGGTTTTTCTCCGAGATCTTCGGTTTCCTCCCACACTCCAAAGACGTACAGGTTTGTAGATTAAGTGGCTTTCCATACTGTTAAGTGGCTTTGCAAATTGTCCCTATTGTGTGTACAGGTGTGCGAGGGTCGCTGGTCTGCAAGGACTCGGTGTGCCGAAGGGCCTGTTTCCGTGCTGCATCTCTAAGCTAAACTAAGCTAAAAGCTTTTGCTGCTTGCTAACCAGTCAGCAGAAAGACAAAACATGATTACAGTCGATGCATTTACAGTATAGATACATGATCAGATGTTGACCATATTACCTCTATAGGGCATCAACTCACGTGTCGAACAAAAGACTCTAAGCCAAGGTTTAGTGCAACTTAATCTTTATTAACTCTCGAGTAATTTAAACATGCATGCAAACAATTCACTTCTAATAACTTCTCATTTACATTACTATCTCAACTTATCACTTCTTAAACTAAATCACAAAACTCATGACTTGGTGTCAGGTATTGGCCAGGTTCACTCTGTTGGTCGGGGGAATAGACAATAGGAGTAGGAGGAGGCCATTCGGCCCTTCGAGCCAGCACCGCCATTCAATGTGATCATGGCTGATCATCCCCAATCAGTACCCCATTTCTGTCTTCTCCCCATATCCCCTGATTCTATTTTTAAGAGCCTTATCTAGCTCTCTCTTGAAAGTATCCAGAGAACCGGCTGTCACCGCCCTCTGAGGTAGAGAATTCCACACTCACAACTCTCTGTGTGAAAAAGTGTTTCCTCATCTCCATTCTAAATGGCTTATCCCTTATTCTTAAACTGTTGGCCCCTGGTTCTGGATTCCCCCAACTTCGGGAACATGTTTCCTGCCTCTAGCGTGGCCAAACCCTTAATTATCTTATATAAGATTATTAAGGGTTTGGACACGCTAGAGGCAGGAAACATGTTTCAATAAGATCCCCTTCTAAATTCCAGAGTATACAAGTCCAGCTGCTCCATTCTCTCAGCATATGACAGTCCCGCCATCCCGGGAATTAACCTTGTGAACCTACGCTGCACTCCCTCAATACCAACAATGTCCTTCCTCAAATTTTGAGACCAAAACTGCACACAATACTCCAGGTGTGGTCTCACTAGGGACCCGTACAACTGCAGAACGACCTCTTTGCTCCTATACTCAACTCCTCTTGTTATGAAGTCTTCTCCGAGCTTCGAACTTGGGTCCCTCCTTCCTGCGACGGTTGTTGCCGAGTTGTTGCTGCCGATGTCTCGGACTGCCTTTGTTTTATATTAATTTCCCTTCAATCTCCTAAAGGAAGCCTTTGTTCTAACCCAAGGCTCTCACAATTCTGAAGTCAATCATTTTGAGTTGTCACCCATCCAAGTGCTGAATAAACAAAACGCATCTTCGTTCCATATCAGGCGGGGGAGTTCATTATTCTCATCATAGTGTTCCTTTGCAAAACGGCCGTTCCCAGCCGCCTTATCTTCTCAAGGCCATAGTGCCTGGCCATGAAGTTACCTTCAGCTCTGTTCCCACCAGATGTCCATCACATGACCATTTTCACAGTGCTTCTTTCTTCTCCTGTTCGCAGCGTTTCTTTCTAGCTGGCAGCTTACGCCCAAAGCCTGTTGGGATACTTGACATCAAGTCTCCGGCTACACCGGGAATAACATTTTGTGCAAGCAATATGAACTATGACTTCTGGCTGTCACCCTCCTCTGGCACCATATAGAAACATAGAAACATAGAAAATAGGTGCAGGAGGAGGCCATTCGGCCCTTCGAGCCAGCACCGCCATTCATTGTGATCATGGCCGATCGTCCCCTATCAATAACCCGTGCCTGCCTTCTCCCCATATCCCTTGATTCCACCAGCCACTGGAGCTCTATCTAACTCTCTCTTAAATCCATCCAGTGATTTGGCCTCCACAAATTCACAACTCTCTGGGTGAAAAAGTTTTTCCTCACCTCAGTCTTAAATGACCTCCCTTTTATTCTAAGACTGTGGCCCCTGGTTCTGGACTCGCCCAACATTGGGAACATCTAGCTTGTCCAGTCCTTTTATAATTTCATATGTTTCTATAAGATCCCCCCTCATTCTTCTAAACTCCAGTGAATACAATCCTAGTCTTTTCGATCTTTCCTCTTATGACAGTCCCGCCATCCCAGGGATCAATCTCGTGAACCTAAGCTGCACTGCCTCAATCACAAGGATGTCCTTCCTCAAATTAGGAGACCGAAACTGTACACAATACTCCAGATGTGGTCTCACCAGAGCCCTGTACAACTGCAGAAGAACCTCCTATACTCCTATACTGAAATCCTGTCGTTCAACCTGACACTGAGTCTTGCTTGTGGTCAGAGAATCTACCTATCTGTCTCCCTGACTAAAGAGTCCTGCCTTGCCCCTGCTCAGCCATACTTTGGCCTTCCTTGCTGTGCATCGGAGCTGGTTGTGGTGCCACCAATGTGGCTGCTGCTGATTTCCTCTGGCTTCCCACTCAATGGTATCCAACTTGGTACACCAGTTGGAGAGGGCAATATCCGCAGGAGTCTCCTGCTGTGGTGCACGGGTAGTGCCACAACACCCCGGTAGGTGCGCAGAGTCTCTTGCCCAGAGTGGGTGAATCAAGGGCCAGACGTAGGTTTAAGGTGAAGGGGAAAAGATTTAATAGGAATCTGAGGAGTAACCTTTTCACACAAAGGGTGGTGGATGTATGGAACAAGCTGCCTGAGAAGGTAGTTGAGGCTTGGGCCTATCCCAACGTTTAAGAAGCAGTTAATCAGGTACATGGATAGGACAGGTTTGGAGGAACATGGACCAAACGTCCATATCCAGCGGGTGGCACCATCAGCGATGGCAGCCTCGCCAACGGTCTGTCTGTCTGTCTTTTCATCTTTTTTTTTAGTGTGTTTACAAAAGTTTGTGTTATTGTTCTCTGGTTTGTTTTATGTGGGGGGGGGGTCAGATCGGGGAAACTTTTTTTTCAATCTCTTACCTTGCCGGAGATGCGATTGTTTTCCGGATCGTATCTCCGGTTGCTCTGCGGCCTAACATCATGCAGCTGGCGGCCTGGCTCGGGACTGACTTTGAGCCCCACCGTGGGGCCATGGACTTACCATCGGAGCCTGCGGCCCCTTACCTGGGATCGACGCTCCAACCGCGACCTGCGGATTTCAACATCGAGGAGCTCGCAGTCTCGGGTAGAGAGCGACGTCGGGAAGCTCCAAGCCGCAGGAGGTTGGACCAGCCCCGACTCAGGGTCCGATCGGCCAGCGCGGTGGAGCTGAGATCCCCCTGATGTAGGAGCTTGATCGCCCCCACGCGGAGGGTTCGACTGCCGATTGCAGGAGCCAAGATCAGCCCGACAACATAGAAATTAGGTGCAGGAGTAGGCCATTCGGCCCTTCGAGCCTGCACCGCCATTCAATATGATCATGGCTGATCATCCAACTCAGTATCCTGTACCTGCCTTCTCTCCATACCCCCCTGATCCCTTCAGCCACAAGGGCCACATCCAACTCCCTCTTAAATATGGCCAACGAACTGGCCTCAACCACCTTCTGTGGCAGAGAATTCCACAGATTCACCACTCTCTGTGTGAAAAACGATTTTCTCATCTCGGTCCTAAACGGAAGTTTCGAGGCCCTAGTCTGCGGGAGAACAAAGAAGGGAAGAAGATTGAACTGTTTTTGCCTTCCATCACAGTGAGGAATGAGGGGGAGTCGCTGTGGCGGATGTTCATGTTAAAAAATTATTTGGGTGTCTTGTTGCTCTTTATTGGTATGACTGTCTGTCAATCTGAATTTCACTGTACCTTAATTGGCACATGTGATAATAAACTGACCTTGAAACCATGAAAACGTGGGCAGGTGGGACATGTTGGCTGGTGTGGGCAAGTTAGGCCGAAGGGCCTGTTTCCATGATGCATCCATCTATGACTCTCTGACTGTGACTCCTGCACAGGGCCACCTGGTGGTCACCTCCAGCCTGAAGCCCCTATGCTTTCTGCCTCCTGAATGCTCCTCAATTAGTGAAACTGCACCTCCCACCGATCCAGGCGATCTGAGAGGAGTTGCAGCTGGACAAATTTCCTTTTAAGCATAGTTGTCAGGGACATTTGACTTCTTCCTGATCTCCCACATTGCACTGGAGGAGCATGCCACTCCAATGATTTCCATTATTAGTCGCTCTGGTGTAAAAAAGGTCCCATCCAACCTTGCCTTATCACATTGCCACTCAACTATTTTACTGATGCTGAAGCCTCATTAAACCTGCATTTTTGACCTCATCTTCACCATCCACAATACTAACCCATTTTAATGTAATCTGCAAACTTATTAATCACAAACGACTTCCTCCTTAGAGTACAGCCGCTCTCAAAATGGCTGCTCCTGTATGGCCTCTCCCGCTCCACCTACCCCTGTTTTCATAGTTCTTGCAGACCTTACCTCACTTGCTCTCACTTCCTCTTTCCATCTCTGATTGGGTGGCACAGTGGTCGAGTTATTGCCTTACAGCACCAGAGATCGTGGTTCGATCCTGACCTTGGGTGCTGTCTGTACGGGTCAAGTTATTTACACAGAGAATGATGGGACCTAACTAGATATATTATAATGACAGCTTTATTGCTAATCTCATTGTCCTAAATCCTTTGCGGCATGGTGAGGCAGCGGTAGAGATGCTGCCTTCCAGCGCCAGAGACCCGGGTTTGATCCTGACTGCAAGTGCTGTCTGGACAGAGTTTGCATGTTCTCCCTGTGACCATGTGGGTTTTCTCCGGGCGCTCCAGTTTCCTCCCACATTCCAAAGACATGCAGGTTTGTAGGTTAATTGACTTCTGTAAATTGTCCCTTAGTGTGTGTAAGATAGAACTAGTGCACGGATGATCATTGGTCTGCGCAGACTCAGTGGGTCGAAGGGCCTGTTTCATGCTGTATTTAGAGATACAGCACGGAAACATAGAAACATAGAAATATAGAAAATAGGTGCAGGAGTAGGCCATTCGGCCCTTCGAGCCAGCACCGCCATTCAATATGATCATGGCTGATCATCCAACTCAGTATCCCGTACCTGCCTCCTCTCCATACCCCGAAACAGGCCCTTCGGCCCACCGGGTCCGCGCCGACCAGCGATCCCCGCACAATAACACCATCCTACACCCACTAGGGACAATTTTTACATTTACCAGGCCAATTATCCTACAACCCTGTACGTCTTTGGAATGTGGGAGGAAACCGAAGATCTCGGAGAAAACCCACGCAGGTCACGGGGAGAACGTGCAAACTCCGTGCAGACGGCACCCGTAGTCGGGATCGCACCTACGGCGCTGCATTAGCTGCAAGGCAGCAACTCTCCCGTTGCGCCACCGTGGCTGCTGTATCGCTAAACTAAACTAAACTCTCGGGTGACAACTGGTGTTGCTGCTTCATGCAGGTCTTATCTTTCTCCCTCGTGCCTTCATTGATGGGCCTCTGAGGATAGTTAGGTCAAGGAACGACCGCCTTAAAGAACCACTGTCATGATGCTCTGGCATTACTGCTATACAACCACAACCATCTTCCTAGTTGGACATTTAACTCCAACCCCCAAAGTGTTTTCCCTTTGATCTCAGCTTTATTAGAGATCTTAGACCCACATCAGCTCTGGGGTTAAACTCTTAGGTCAATGCTGATATGGACTCGAGCCAAATAGCCCTCGCTAAATCAAAACTGGGTGTCACTTGTGTAGGAAGGAACTGCAGCTGATGCTCGTTTGCACTGAAGATTGACACAAAAAGCCGGAGTAACTCAGCGGGACAGGCAGCATCCCTGGAGAGAAGGAATGGGTGGCGTTGCGGGTCGAGACCCTTCTTCAGATGGTATCAGTTGGTTGCTGCTCGATAGAACCGTCAAGGACAGCTTCCATCTCTCGGCTGGTGATTGAAAGTGGATGGATACCATGGTACCTTGCTGGATTGGACCTGCCTTGCCGTTTGTGCATGCCGATATTACAAATGTACGGTTGGAGATTGGCTTGAGATACAGCTAGTCCTGAAATGCAGGTCTTCAGTCCTAGAGATGGAATGTTTTCTGATCCTCTAGCCTTTCAAATTCGTTTGAACCAAGATCAGTTACTGTGCGGGTGGAGATCAAGACTTTAGGTCATGTGATAGGAATCTGATAGAATTAGGCCATTAGGCCCATCAAGTCTACTGCACCATTCAATCATGGCTGATCTATCTCTACCTCCTAACCCCATTCTGCTGCCTTCTCCCCATAACCCCTTATTACCCGCACAAGTCAAGAATCTATCTATCTATCTCTGCCTAAAAAATATCCACTGACCTGGCCTCCACAGCCTTCTGTGGCAAAGAATTCCACAGATTCACCACCCTCCGACTAAAGAAATTTCTCCCCATCTCCTTCCTAAAAGAACGTCCTCTAATTCTGAGGCTGTGACCTCCAGTGCTAGACTCTCCCACTGGGACTAAATCTAGGATGGCAGGAGGTCGCTGATCTGCCTCATCCAATTTTCACTTCTGGCTGAAGGTGGTTACGGAAGCTTCATCTTGTGTTCAGCATTCACAAACTGGGCCTCACAACCCTGAGGATGGGAATGTTCGTAGAGCCGTCCACTCCCGTTCGCAGTTTAATCGGCCACCGCGAGACACTCCAGCTGTGATAGTGTCGCTCCAATCCATTCATTGGGAAGTGACTTTGAATTGTGTTTCTGTGTAATCCTGTGCGGGGCAGTTCCTCTCTGATGTCTGCTTGTCATATTCAATTTGTTGCTCTTGACGTGCCCTTCAGCAACCCCACTGATTTAAAAAAAAAAAATTTTTTGGTATGAAAAATAATTAATTTAATTACTATCACGATACATAAACAAAACTGTGGTGACACACCCACCACCATAGTACAAAATCACTAAATTTTCAAACTATGTTTCAATCCTTACAAATATGCGAAATAACTACCATACAACTATGTTCCTCTCTAACCCCACCCGGGCGCGGAGGAAACCCCGGAAAAGGGGCGAGCATCTGGCTCGGGCAGAGCCCTCTCCCGCCTGGCGCCGTGACTCACGGATGGCCAGCTTGGCCAGGCCGAGGAGCAACCCAACCAGCACCATCTTCCACCCTACCCGCTCCCCAGATCCCGTCACCGGTCCTCCGGTCTCTGACAGCAGAGCCGTTCTCCCCCTACGTTTCGCCGAACACCTCCGCTCGGTCCGCATTAACCAAGCCGACCTCCCGGTGGCTCAGCACTTCAACTCCCCCTCCCATTCCGTATCCAACCTCTCGGTCCTGGGCCTCCTCCACGGCCAGAGTGAGCAACACCGCACGATGGAGGAACAGCACCTCATATTCCGCTTGGGGAGTCTGCATCCTCTGGGCTTGAACATTGAATTTTCTCAGTTCTGTTAACCCTTGCTGTCTCCTCCCCTTCCCACCTCTCCCTCAGCCCTCGGGCCCTGGCATTCCCTCTATCTCTATCTCCCTCCCCCACCCTAGTCGCACTAGCTTCTCTTCTTCACACCACAAACGGCTTACAATGGCTTGTTCCCTTTATCATCGATACTTTTTTGCATATCTTTCATTCATTGTTCTTTATCTCTCCACATCACCGTCTATATCTCTCGTTTCCCTGATCCCTGACCAGTCTGAAGAAGGGTCTCGACCCGAAACGTCGCCTATCTCCTTCGCTCCTTAGATGCTGCCGCACCCGCTGAGTTTCTCCAGCCTTTTGTGTACCCTCCCCCTACGGACCCTAGGTGGCATGACCGTGCTCCTTGCCCTCCAGACCTCGGCTACAGGGGACGCTCTTGGTCCCTGAGCCTGGGGCGGAAATCCTGTCGGGGGGGGAAGGGGGGACACTCCCACCCCCGTGTTTTGAGAGGTGGGGGACGATCCCCCCCATTTTTTGTAATCGGATTTCAAAACTTGGTGAAATCACCGCTTTCCGTGAGACAGTGGGGGTGGGACTGCTGATCGAGTGCGCCGATTGGACGAGAGAGACGTCGGTCAGCAGGCAATGGGAGCGGGACATGATGATTCAGGTGGGTGGTGTCGGTCAGAGGCGGAAGTAGGGGGGGTGGGACTGAGGATAGGGCGTGGTGATTGGAGGAGGGAGACATCCGTGGTGGAGCAAAGATCATAGAGCGCAGCTTGAATTGCAGGCCCAGGTCATGGGGTCACAAGCGAAAAACACTGTCGGCAGCCCTGCACACAGACCGGCGCCTCGTCCGCAGCCAGGGTTGATCCCGGGTCTCTGGGGCTGCAATCACTGCCGAACCGCCACTGGACCATCCCCGTCCCCACCCGAGTGCCCCTCCCCCCCATCGTTCCCCTAATTACCGTCCACAGGGCCCAGGGCTGAAGCCTCCAAAGCCTTGTGTGTGTGTGTGTGTGTGTGTGTGTGTGTGTGTGTGTGTGTGTGTGTGTGTGTGTGTGTGTGTGTGTGGGTGTGTGTGTGTGTGTGTGTGTGGGTGTGGGGTGGGTGTGTGTGTGTGTGTGTTGTGTGTGTGTGTGTGGGTGTGGGTGGGTGTGTGTGTGTGTGTGGGTGTGTGGTGGGTGTGTGTGTGTGTGTGTGGTGTGGGTGGGTGGGTGTGTGTGTGTGTGTGTGTGTGTGTGTGTGTGTGTGTGTGTGTGTGTGTGTGTGTGGGTGTGTGTGTGTGTGTGTCTATGTCTGTGTGTGTCTGAGTGTGCGTGCGTGCGTGCGTGCGTGTGTGAGTGTGTGTGTGCGTGCACGTGCGTGCGTGTGTGAGTGTGTGTGCGTGTGCGTATGTGTGCGTGCGTGTGTGTGCGTGCGTGCGTGTCTGTGTGCGTGCGTGCGTGTCTGTGTGTGTGTGTGTGCGTGTGCGTGCGTGCGTGTGTGTGTGTGTGTGTGTGTGTGTGTGTGTGTGTGTGTGTGTGTGTGTGTGTGTGTGTGTGCGTGCGTTCGTGTGTGTGTGTGTGTGTGTGTATGTGCGTGCGTGCGTGCGTTCGTGTGTGTGTGCGTGTGAGTGTGTGTGTGTGTGTGCGCGCGCGCGCAGCTGGCAAGAAATTGTGTACCCCCAGACCCCCCCATGTTTTGATAGCGATTTCCGTGCCTGCCCGAGCAACCCCACTGAAGCAGGGTTGAACACTACCTGTGACCCCACTGTCAGGGAACTCTGGACCTGCACTCTTCGATCCCTCTGCTCTACAACACTTCGCAGGCCCCTGCCATTCACTCTGACCATCCTGCCCTGGTTTGACTTCCCAGAATGAACCACCTCGCTCTTATCTGCATTAAATTCCATTGACCATTCCTCCACTGCCCTCTTGCCCAGCAATTCAAGATCTTGCGGTAATTTCTGATAGCCACCTTGGCTATCCATGATGCCAGAAGTTGTATTATCGCCTGAAAATGTACCAATCATGCCTTGTACATTCTCACTGCAAGACCTCTTCCCTTTTCCGACCCATGTCATGAGTGCAGATGTGCACGGTGACCTCTGGCTGCCCTCCCTTCCTCTTTAGAATGTTCTGCAGTCACTCTGACACATCTCTGGTGCGACCACATCTTGAGTATTGTGTACAGTTTTGGTCTCCTAATTTGAGGAAGGACATCCTTGTGAATGAGGCAGTGCAGCGTAGGTTCACGAGATTGATCCCTGGGATGGCGGGACTGTCATATGAGGAAAGATTGAAAAGACTAGGCTTGTATTCGCTGGAGTTTAGAAGGATGAGGGGATATCTTATAGAGACATATACAATTATAAAAGGACTGGACAAGCTAGATGCAGGAAAAATGTTACCAATGTTGGGCGAGTCCAGAACAAGGGGCCACAGTCTTAGAATAAAGGGGAGGCCATTTAAGACTGAGGTGAGAAAAAAAAAAATGTCACCCAGAGAGATGTGAATTTGTGGAATTCCCTGCCACAGAGGGCATTGGAGGCCAAATCACTGGATGGATTTAAGAGAGTAAAACCCCTGTCTCACTGTGCGAGTTGGCCCACGAGTGACCCCGAGTTTTCACTCGTGGTGATCACGTAGCGGGAACGTCGGAACTCGCACGAGCAACTTATCGACTCGTGGCGCTAAGGGCAGGTACTCGGGAAACTTGTTAACTCGTGAAAAAAATCAAACATGTTTGATTTTTTCCACGAGTCAAATTAACTGTTCAAGTGTAAAATGGAAACATTTTAACTCGTTGCAATAACGTAGTGGCCCCGTGCGTTTATCTTAGTGTCTCGTGAGTGTACCGTGGGAACTTTAATAATCTGTTCTTTTGCTCGTAAGACTGAACCAAAGATAGACACAAAATGCTGGAGTTTATAACTCAGCGGACCAGGCAGCATCTCTGGAGAGAAGGAATAGAGTCGAGACCCTTCTTCAGACTTTCCTTCGCTCCAGAGATGCAGCCTGTCCCGCAGAGTTACTCCAGCATTTCGTGTCTATCTTCGGCCTTTCTGCCACTTGTCCCCGTGGCTTCACTCTGTCTCAATGAACGGCTTAAAGACCTGCCGAAGGGGCAAGTCTGGGGTGGTGGGTGGGATGTGTCCCACGTGTTGATGCTCCATCCACCCCCCCGGGGCCGAGAGTGTGGGATTGGGAAGGAACTGCAGATGCTGGTTCACACCGGAGATAGACACACACAATGCTGGAGTAACTCGGCGGGACAGGCAGCATCTCTGGAGCGAAGGAATGGGTGGCATTTCGGGTAAGTCTGAAGAAGGGTCTCGACTCTATTCCTTCTCTCCAGAGATGCTGCCATGTCCGCTGAGTTGTGTGTGTGTGTGTCTCTCTCCCTCTCTGTCTATCTGTGTGTATCTGTGTGTGTGTCTGCTGTCGGGTCCCGGTGGCCGCTCAAAGTCACCCGAGCTGCTTGATTCCTCTGAAGTGGTGGCCAGCTGCTGTCTGTGTGTGTGTGTGTGTGTGTGTGTGTGTGTCTCTCTCCCTCTCTGTCTATCTCTGTGTGTGTGTGTGTGTGTGTGTGTACTGTCGGGTCCTGGCGGCCGCTCAGTCACCCGCGCTGCTTAATTCCTCTGAAGTGGTGGCCAGCTGCTGTCTGTGTGTATCTCTCTCTGTGTGTGTGTGTGTGTGTGTGTGTGTGTGTGTGTGTGTGTGTCTCTCTCTCCCTCTCTGTCTATCTCTGTGTGTGTGTGTGTGTGTGTACTGTCGGGTCCTGGCGGCCGCTCAGTCACCCGCGCTGCTTAATTCCTCTGAAGTGGTGACCAGCTGCTGTCTGTGTGTATCTCTCTCTCTCTCTCTCTGTGTGTGTGTGTGTGTGTGTGTGTGTCTCTCTCCCTCTCTGTCTATCTGTGTGTGTGTGTGTGTGTGTGTGTGTGTGTGTGTGTGTGTGTGTGTGTGTGTGTACTGTCGGGTCCTGGCGGCCGCTCAGTCACCCGCGCTGCTTAATTCCTCTGAAGTGGTGGCCAGCTGCTGTCTGTGTGTATCTCTGTGTGTGTGTGTGTGTGTGTGTGTGTGTGTGTGTCTCTCTCTCTCCCTCTCTGTCTATCTCTGTGTGTGTGTGTGTGTGTGTGTGTGTGTGTACTGTCGGGTCCTGGCGGCCGCTCAGTCACCCGCGCTGCTTAATTCCTCTGAAGTGGTGGCCAGCTACTGTCTGTGTGTATCTCTCTCTCTCTGTGTGTGTGTGTGTGTGCGTGTGTGTGTGCGTGTGTGTGTGTGTGTGTGTGTGTGTGTGTGTGTGTGTGTGTGTGTGTGTCTGCTGTCGGGTCCCAACGGCCGCTCAATGTCAGTCACCCGGGCTGCTTCCTTTTTAAAATTATTTAAAATAGAGATCCATTGCAAAAAAGTATTTAAAAACATAAAAAAAACAAGAAATGCTTGGTAGAATGCGCATTTTCCATTGTAGGTCATATCAATAGATGCGGCCGCGCTGAAATAACTCAAAACCACAGGATGGAGATGTATTTTAACATTGTTGCTTTATTAAACCATACCTTCATTCACGATTGGCTCAAGAGTAACGGGAGAGGAACTTGCTAACTCGGGAGAGGAACTTGCTAACTCGGGAGAGGAACTTGCAACATCGCAGCAATTACATACCCGTGGGAACTCGGCCACACACTTGATCATACACTTGCAGTCTCGTGGGCAGCCACGAGTCTATCACTCGGGGTACCTCGTGGGTCAACTCGCACAGTGAGACAGGGGCATTAGATAGAGCTCTGAAATATAGCGGAGCTCTAGGGGCTAGAGGAGTCAAGGGATATGGGGAGAAGGCAGGCAGGGGTTATTGATTGGGGACGATCAGCCATGATTGCAATGAATGGCGGTGCTGGCTTGAAGGGCCGAATGGCCTCCTCCTGCGCCTATTTTCTATGTTTCTATGTTTCTATCCCCACCCTGCCACGCACGTCTGTCCCCGAGTGTTCTACGACTATCGCTCTATGCCTTCACCCTACCCCGCTGTGCCTCAGAGCCAGGCCCAACGTTACACGCCTGACTGCTGTTTAGTTTAGTTTAGAGATGCAGCGAGGAGACAGGCCCCTCGGCCCACCGGGTCCGCGCCGACCAGCGATCCCCGCACATGAACACCATCCTACACCCACTATGGACAATTTTTACATTTACACCAAGCCAATTAACCTACAAACCTGTACATCTTTGGAGTGTGGGAGGGAAACGGAGAAGACCCACGCACGTCACGGGGAGAATGTACAAACTCCGTACAGCCGTACAGACAAGCACCCGTGGTCGGGATCGAAACCGGCTCTGTAAGGCAGCAACTCTGCCGCTGCGCCACCTTGCTGTTGCTCTCCCCTGAACGGTTATCCCCCTCAACACCATCCAAAGTGATAAACCTGTTATGCAGGGGAATGACCACAGGGTCCTCCTGAACTCTCTGCCCACTCCCTTTCCTGGTGGCCACCCATCTATCCTCTGTATAACCCCCATCTATGACTTCCTCGCTCTCCGGATGAGCCTGAGATCGTTCAGCCACGGGTCTTTTAGGAGCTGCAACTGGACGCACCTCCTGCAGATGTAGTCCTCGGGGACACGAGATATTTTCATGACTTCCCACATCCCACACTGGCCGAATACCAACTGCACTAGCCACCTCCATCTCTACCACACTGAGACCACGTTGCACTCCAAAACAAACAAAAGAGGCAGACCAAACATTAACCTGCAGTCACCCTCGTCAAAGCCTCCTCTCACCAAAGCCTCTTGAGATGTAAGATAATATCTGAGATAAAACAAAAGAGAATATCCCAACTTCCATGCGTAGGCAGGAACTGCAGATGCTGGTTTACGTAGAAGATAGACACAAAATGCTGGAGTAACTCAGCGGGACAGGCAGCATCTCTGGAGATGATGTTTTGTGTCGAGACCCTTCTTCGGGTCTCAAGAAGGGTCTTGACCTGAAACGTCACCAATTCCTTCTCTCCAGAGATGCCGCCTGTCCCGTTGAGTTACTCCAGCATGTTGTCTCCATCCCAATGACTATACTCAGTTCCCTGACAGGGGAAGAACAGTGGGCCCGAAGCCTTCTTCATCACTCCATCTACTTGTGATGCCACTTCAAGGAAACAAAGTGTCCCGACCCGTCACATTGCTTGTCCATGCTCTCCTGAGATGCTGCCCGATCCGCTGAGTTACTCCAACTGGCTGTGTCTTCTCCTCTAATCATACTCCTTGATCCATCTGCTCAACAATACTCCGCAGGCCTCTGCTATCCACTGCCCTGGCTTTACTTGCCAAAGTTGGAGGCCAAGTCACTGGATGGACTTAAGAAAGAGTTAGATAGAGCTCTAGGGGCTAGTGGAATCAAGGGATATGGAGAGAAGGCAGGCACGGGTTATTGATTTGGGGACGAGCAGCCATGATCACAATGAATGGCGGTGTTGGCTCGAAGGGCCGAATGGCCGCCTCCTGCACCTATTTTCTATGTTTCTATGTTTCCCCGGTGACCTGCGTGGGTTTTCTCCGAGATCTTCGCTTTCCTCCCACACTCCATAGACGTTCAGGTTTGTAGGTTAATTGGCTTTCTATAAGTGTAAATTGTCCCTAGTGTGTGTAGGATAGTGTTAATGTGCGGGGATCGCTGGTCGGCGCGGACTCGATGGGCCGAAGGGCCTGTTTCCGCGCTGTATCTCTAAACTAAACTAAACAAAATACCTGAGGGGGCTCCAACTAGAGAAGTAAAATTCTTCATCACTTCATTAAATCTGTGGGTCTGTGCTAAGCGGAGTACTCGTGCAGTCAGCAGGTTCTCAGCTTCATTAAACTCATTGCAAATGGATTGATATTTTTGACATTTTTGTGAAAAGAGTTTTCTCAATGCAGCTGACTGAGCACTTTTGAACAATTCTCCGGACTCTTCTCTGAAACGGGCCGCACGGTGGTGCAGCGGTAGAGTTGCTGCCTTACAGCACTTGCAACCTCGGAGACTCGGGTTCGATCCCGAGTACGGAGGTTGTACGTTCTCCCCGTGACCTGCGTGGGTTTGCTCCGAGATTTTTGGGTTTCTTCCCACACTAGAAAGACGTACAGATGTGTAGGTAAATTGGCTTTGGTAAATGTAAAAATTGTCCCTAGTGGGTGTAGGATAGTGTTAATGTGCGGGGATCGCTGGTCGGTGCGGATCCGGTGGACTGAAGGGCCTGTTTCCGCCCTGTATCTCCAAGCTAAATTAGCACTTTCTGAATGCCCAGTCAGAATACCTATTCTGATTCTAGTCTCATAGGTGCATAGATACATAGAGCCGTGTCATCAATGTCTTCATCATCGTCCCCAATGTCATCAAACTGGATTTCATCATCATCACCAGGCCCAAAGGTATCAGTCTCATTGATTTTGGCATGTTCTGGAAGTTCACCATATGCTTTCAAACTTCTGGGTGTCGAAGGACGAGAAGCCGAAACAAAGAAGTGGAAGCCAAATAACCGAACGGAAACTAATGCGAAACGCCAAATAACCGAAAGTTAGTGTGGGAGGAAAGCGAGGTGTGGGAGGAAACCCACGCAGGTCACGGGGAGAGCGTACAAACTCCGTACAGACAGCGCCCGTAGTCGGGATCGAACCCGGGTCTCCGGCGCTGCCAGCGCTGTAAGGCAGCGACTCTACCGCTACTCCACCGTGCCGCTCCTAATTTTTACAATGTTTGCAATGTTACAATTTTTTTAAAGTAAAACGATGAATTTTGTTTTGCAGTTTTGTGAAGCAGTGAAGACTATCATCAGAGACCAGAGGAGTATTTTTGTCACTACTGCATTGGGGCTGGCTGGTATATTCTGTTTGGGCTTTGGACCCACCACTACTCTTCCCACCATCCTTATACCTTTCTTACTGTGGATGGCCGGCTAATGTGCGGGATCCCAAACGCATTGTAAATATGTGACATAGCACACTAATTATGTACAGAATGGTAGGATATGATATATAAATGTTCAGCAATTTCTTTAAAACCTTTGCTCATTTTGTGAGATGTCGTTCCATCAAAACATAGAATAATTTTTTAGTTGGCTTACCATGTAAGCCCAGGTGATCTTTTAATGGAAAGAACTTATTCTAGAATCATTTTTTTTTTCATGTGATTTTATTCTTCTTGCCTCATAACGATAGTAATATGTTATTATGTTTGTAATGTTGAATTAACAAAAGTCAATTTATGCTTTGGTGCTTCACTGTATTCTTTTTACTTTCATATGTTAACCACTCACAATAGGATTGTACAAATGGTCACAGAATATTAATATTTTGGATTTTAAAAAAAGTTAGCACTAAATACTGTGGTGAGTCTTAACATGAGTCTGCAGATTAAGAAATAAAACATATTCCTTTTCTAAATGATTGCAGATTTAGTTTTCTTTTGTCCGCATGCATTCATACACAAGCGCATAACACCCTTCAAATTGTGCATCTTATCTGAAGTTTAACTTGAATGTTTGGAGTATCTTTCAGCGTTGGAGCAGACTCTTAGAGCCTACTCCTGCTCCTAGTTCTTGCTTTCTTATTTCCATCCTCAACGAGCAAAACTAAAATGACGCTGCCGGAATCCTTGGTGAGATGCACTGCCGAAACCTGGGCCAAATAAAGTTTTGAACAGCAGAACGGGAAAATTTCAACCGGAGAAGGGATCATTCTGGGCCTAACTCAACGAAACACCAGCGAAGGGAGGTGCCCACTTGATAATCCCAAAGACATACTGGCATCCACACAACCAATTTTTATGTGCTCGTTATTGCATATAGTAGGTATGTTACAAAACTTACCTTCAGCGGTGCTGCAGTTCTGCCGCTGGCCGTGTGCGCGACTTTGGCGCCTTTAAGGGGGGGCAGGGGGTTAAAATGCGGTTTTCCCCTTGTCACCGGAATTATATTTTCTTGGAGTGCGAGATATTTCTGGAGATTCGTGCCGACTGCCGGTAAGTTAAATTTTTATTTAATTGCCCGACTATTTCAGCGCTACAGTAAAATAAAAAATAGCTCCTAATGCCGTGAACGCCCACAACGGGGACCGATTTTACATAGGGGACAGGTAAGTGAAAGCTGTTTATTTTTTCATATAAACCTGTTTGTTTAGGTGACTTTTCAATATTTCATGTTGTGAAACGGTGATTTATTCCCCATATGAACCGGCAGTGTTTTTCCTGCCGATATGGGGTTTAAATTCAACCCCAACGTTCTAATCCATCGTGTTCCAGAAAATTCCACTCGCAAGCTGTTTAAAATGCCCATTAAAGACTTCCGGTGTCGCTATGGAGGGCTAAGGAGTAACGCCAACCAGCTCCGTGAAATAAACGCTGATAAACGGGGAGAAAATGACCTACCTGCTGCCTGCTGCTTCTGTACCGACTGCTGTGAGTGACGTCATCAGGCACGCGACTTATCATGTCTATGCAGCGCAGCCCCCCCACCCCCCCCCCCCCCCCCCCCGGATAAACCGAAAACTCGTACTGTTGCTAGGCAGAAAACGGTGGAACAAGAAAAAGGCCCGACTGAAGCCTCGGGCTCAGGTAGGAAGTTATCCCAAGAAGATGTGACGAAAAAAACGATGAAAAAATCGGAAGGTGAAGAACTCAAAACTTTTATTGCATGTGAAATTGCTAGTTTAAGGGAAGAAATAAAGCTGATGAATGTTGGTGAAGAAATAAAAAAAATCAAGGAGGAAATGATGGACTTAAAGCTTGAAATTAATACCAACATTAATACCACAACTAAGAGTACATTGGATGAGTTGAAGAAAGAAATCGCAGAAATAATGATTGGACTGGCAAAGGAGACGAATGATAAAATCAAAAATGTGAAAACTGAATTTGAAGAAAGGCTGAATCCTGTGGAACAGGCACTGAACCAGCAGACGATTGTTATAAAAGATCTTGAACAACTAGCCGAAACAAGCGCTCAGACTACAGCAAAGCTTATTACTGAAAATCAACGTCTAACTGAATTACTGGGCAAAATAACCGAGAAATGTACTGAATTGGAAGGTCGCCAGAGAAGACAGAACCTAAGAATTGCGGGTATTCCAGAAGGGGAAGAGAAAGATCAAGATCCCCGAGAATTCACTGCTAATTTACTGCAAAAAGTTTTATCGCTGGATCAAAAGCCTTTACTAGCCCGAGCACATAGAGTGATGAGACGCCAGACAAGACCAAACGCTCCCCCAAGACAAATGATAATAAAAGTACAGTACGACCACGCCTTGTAGGAGATAATGCAAAAAACATCAAGAAACAAATGTCTTGTATTTGAAGGACACAGGATCAGTATTTATCGAGAGGTCTCCAGCAAACGAAAAGCATTTAATGAGACCAAAAGTATCCTGAGGGAAGTGGAGAATTTGAAATATGGTCTGAACTATCCAGCCACCCTAAGAGTCACGTACAACAAGAAGGAACATTTTTTCACCAATCCTGTGGAAGCATTGAACTTTGCTCAGAAGATTAAAGCTTGAGAGGTTGCTTGATCCCTCACCATTGAATAAACTGACTTTGCAGGACTGGATGGAATTGAAGTGGTGACTAAGGCAGCTGGAGAATGATGTGGATTGGAAACTCTCCCATGGATACTAATAATTAGTATAACTGCACTACTAATACAAATAACTAATAAATACTAAAATTATACCGTGGTATCTTTACTAATCAGAATTAATAATTATCACTAATGACCAATGTTTACTTATAATGGAATGATTAGAGTCAAATATAGAGTTTGATTTCATTTGTCCTCTTTGGAAACCTTTCTTTTTTACTAGTAATTTTCATTTTTATTTTATTTTTTCCTTTCTTTTTGGTTTTTTAATTTTTATTTTTTAATTAGATTTTCAAACAAGTTTTAAATATTTGTATCCTCACATTTCCGACTATTGGAATCCGAATATTTTAAAATTTAATACCCCCGGTAAAATATTGCTATGGAATAAAAATTCCAAGAAATAAAGGGGCTGGTTAAGTTCGCAACATCAACTACGGAAGTCGGTAGATGGTTAGCCATGCTAGTATGGCTAGCACTAACTACACTAATACTAGATGTAGTTTTTTCCTTCTTTGTGCAGAATACTAATTTCTTAATCTATACTCTTTTCTTTTCTATTATAAACTATCATTATTACTTTTAAGTTTGAATGGAGTTACAAATTGGATCAAAGGAGATATACACGTGAGAGACATTTAAGGGTCTTAAAATTCGTCTATTCGGAGTTCGGGTGTAAGGTCGGGTCTGTCGAACTGAACCATTGGCTCTATTATAGACCCCCATAGACAAAAGATGCAAGATTTAAAAATGAATACGGGGAATGAAGGAATAACGTTTTGTAGCTGGAACGTTAAAGATATTAATGAACCAATCAAGAGAGGTAAAGTATTAGCACATTTAAAAGCAATTAAAGCTGATGTGATTTTCATTCAAGAAACACATTTAAAAAAAGATGCTGAGCATAGGCTGAATGCTAAATGGAAAGATACAATTCTTCTTTTACACACACAAATCAAGAGGCGTAGCAATATTATTTTGTAAAGGCACTTTATTCAAACATACATCAACTATAACTGACAATGATGGCAGATACATTATTGTAATAGGAGAATTAAATGCACAAAAAATGATTCTTGTCAATGTATATGGACCAAACTTTGATAGTCCACTGTTTTGTAAGAAAATATTTAACAACATCCCAGAAATAGCACAACATAACTTAATAATTGGAGGAGATTTAAATTGTACATTAGATTCTTATTTAGATAGATCCACAAGACAAAGGAAAACCAAATCCCATTCCAGTGACTTATTAAATGCATATATGGATACTAGTAATATTAAAGATGTTTGGAGAGCAGAAAATCCAACTGGACGTGAATATTCATTTTATTCACCTGTACATAAAACATATTCAAGAATAGATTCTTTTTTGGCTAAACTTATCTCACTTACTTACAATTCAAAATACCATAATATTATAATCTCAGATCACGCACCTTTAACATTTATGATTAAAATAAATGGTAAAACGGAAAAACGGGGACAATGGAGATTTAATCCACAAATTTAAAAAAAAACAAAGCAACTCAGGAATATATTATAGAACAGATCAAGATTTTCTTTGAAATAAATGATAAACCGGAAATATCCTCTTCCCTATTATGGGAAACTTTTAAAGCATATGCCCGTGGAATTATGATTTCTTCTCTAGCATTTTATAATACAAAGAATCGGAGGGAACAACAGGAATTGGAAAAGGAGATTAAACAATTAGACACAGAGAATGCCGCTAATCCATCCATAACAACACATAATAAAATCGCTGCACTGAAATATAAATTAAATAAAATATACTCAGATCAAATTGTAAAACTCTACTAATACACTAAACAATTACAATTTGAATTTGGAGATAAACCTCAAAAATTATTTGCTCGTCAATTAAGAAAGATGGAGGGAGAAAAAATAATCCATAGGATTAAATCATATAATGGTGAACCTTTAGTACAACCTAAAGATATTAATGAGAGATTTTTGCAATATTATAAAAATTTATATTCAGCTAAAACAACAGAAAACAAGATAGGAATAGAAGCATTTTTTAAAAAAATGTAATCGGAATGGGTTGGATTCACAAAATAGAGAATCATTAAATGCTGAAATTTCAGTAAAAGAAATCGAAGAATCTATCAGATCATGAAAAAACGGTAAAACACCGGGACCAGATGGTTTAGGCTCGGAATTTTATAAAACATTTTATGATCTGATTGCACCACGTCTGAAGACACTCTATGAGTACATTTATACTCACCAGAAACTACCAGAAACATTAAATGAATCTATTATAACACTTATACCTAAAATAGACAAAGACCTGGATGACCCAGGATCATATAGAGCTGTAGCTCTTTTAAATACTGATCAAAAGATACTAACCAAAATATTAGCACAAAGACTAAGTACAGTTATTAATAAATTAATTTACCCCGATCAAACAGGATTTATACCAAAACGATATTCCTCATATAACTTGAGACGATTATACAATATTATATATTCAAAAAGAGATATTAATAAAGACCTAGTAATTATTTCGTTAGATGCGGAGAAAGCCTTTGACCAGGTGGTCTTATTTGTTCTCGGTTATGGAAACTTTTAAGTTGGGAGAGAAGTTTATTACTTGGGTTAAATTATTATACACTAATCCAACAGCCAGAATAATAACAAATCAAATGCTATCAACTAAATTTAATCTATTCCGAGGCTGCAGACAAGGTTGTCCTCTATCCCCACTACTGTTTGCACTTGCAATAGAACCTTTAGCTCAACGGGTGAGATTACATCCTGAAATATATGGATATGACACCAGAGGTACTGAAAATAACATTTCTTTATATGCGCGTGACACATTTCTTTATATTACAAAGCCGAAAATTAGTATCCCAAATTTACTAAAATTAATATCTAAATTTGGATTATTTTCAGGATATAGTATTAATTGGAATAAAAGTGAACTTATGCCAATAATGGTAAATAACTTACATATGCTACAACAATTTCCTTTTAAGATAGCAAACGAAAAAATCAAATATCTTGGAATTCATGTAACAAAAAGATTTGACTCTTTATTTAAATCCAATTTTCCGCTTTTATTGAATAAATTAAATAAGAACATTTTATATTGGAAAACATTACCTATCTCAATGCTAGGTAGAATTAATGCAATAAAAATGATTTTTCTCCCACAATTACTATATCTTTTCCAATTAATTCCGATATATCTTCCTAAAAATATTTTTAAGAAGGTTGATTCTATAGTCACCAACTTTATCTGGTGCCATAGAATAAACAAAAAACAAGAGCCACAGAATAAATAAAAAACATTTATGTAAACCAAAAATAAATGGAGGTCTAGCACTACCAAACTTTATGTTTTATTACTGGGCAGTTAATACTAAAAATATGTATTTTTGGTTTGTAGAGACAGATAAACAACCAACCTGGTTAAAAATGGAAAAAGAAGATTGTTCGCCTTTTGAAATTAGTTCGATTTTATTCGCCAATATTAAAATAGGTAAGAAAACCTATAGTGAAAACCTTATAATAGAAAGTGGAATACATATCTGGAAACAAATAAAATTGGAATGTATACCACTAGCCCTTACCATTGTAAATAACGTTACATTTAAACCTAAATGATGGACAGAGGTTTTTTATAATGGAAAAACTATGGAATTAATAAGATGGGAGATCTCTACAGAGAAAATTCTTTCCTTTCATTTCAAGAATTACAACAAATTTATGGATTACATTCAAAAGATTACTTTAGATATCTACAAATCAGAGACTATGTAAAAGCAAATACACAGGAAATTAGAAATAAAGACAGAAATTTTAGATGAATGTCTAAATAAACACCCGAACACAGAAAAATTGATATCATATATTTATAATATTTTACTGGAAAACGATGTCCCAATGACAGAAATATATAGGCAATCATGGGAAAACGAATTAGGTCAAATCATTAGACCTGAAATATGGGATGAAAGTCTACAACATATACACCACTGCTCGTTAAATGCTAGACACACTCTTATACAATTTAAAATATTACATAGACTACATTTTTCAAAATCCAAACTGCATAGTATTTTTTCAAATGTATCTGCCATATGTGATAAATGTCAGCACTTAGAAGCTAACTTAACGCACTCATTTACAAATTGTGTAAAAATTACTAAATTTTGGACAGAGATATTTAAGATAATTTTGAATGTTGTTAATATGAATCTGATCCCTGACTCAAAGTTAATAATACTGGGAATATTAGAAACAGATCAATTAATAACAACGAATCAAAGAATTTTTATTGATTACAGTTTAATAATTGGGAAAAATATAATATTGAAATTCTGGAAAGGTCCTACATCCCCCGCAATCAAAATGTGGAATACAGGAATGTCGGGGACACTTCATCTGGAAAGATTAAGGCTTGTCCTATTGGACAAGTTGGATCTTTTCAGAGGAATATGGTCTCCATTTATTGAATATCTAAAGAGTCAAAATGGCACGGTACGAGAGCCTGACTGAAGCCTGAATAATGGAATAGATGAAGAATCACGTATAACAAATCATGGATATAACTCCAAAGAAGGATACTTTTTTAATACTCCATTCATTTCTTTATTTTTGATTTTCTACTCTTACTTTATTTTTCTCTATCTTTTCCTACCTGCAAAAACAAAGTATAGAAATATATAAGACATAATTGTTAATATTAATAATATTACGAATGTATGTGAGAAGTATATTCTATTAATATGCACTTATGTCTAATAAAAATATTTAACAAAATGCCCATTAATTTATGGGCATTAAACACAAAATCCTTCAATTTGGCCTATAAATTCATAACAATGAGATTTAAAAATCATGTTATAGTGTGAATGTTATTTGGACACTTAGGCTTTAAAAAAAAAGTTAACATTTTCTTAAGAAATGGATAGATGTTTAGATCTAGTAATTGAATTTTGTAATTAGCTACAATTGGGTAACTAACTAATTATATGCTTTAATTTCAGGTCATCCAAGTAAGATTGTTTCATATTAGTTTCAGAATGCTTCAATCTATAATAGCTGAAAATTTCTTTCAGTTCTCTTAATTTTTAAGAGGTTATGGGCTTTTGACTGTCCTCGATCACAACGTTTGTGTTAAGTCAATGGAAGATCAATAGGGAACAAGATGCTAATTTCCGAGTATGAAAATGGCCATAACTTTTTTAATACTGAAGATATGAAAGTGAATTAGGTGTGAAATTAAACTTATTTTTATGCTTTATCTAATGGGATAAATTGCAGACTTGATTTTTTAAATCTCAAAATTTTGTAACGTTGCTACATATAGAGTTCTGTATTGTCCGTAGCGTAAGTGTGTATAAACAGTTTAGATACTATTTTGGCTTTGGGCTTGACTTTCTTGGTTGAGTGCTTATCCTGGTATTGTAGCACAAGTACTTTGTGTTTTAATTGTAATGATGCCAATGCTGCTAGCTGGGGTCACCAAGGGCAAGGAAGAAGGGTTTCAACCTGAAACGTCACCCATTCCTTCACTCCAGAGATGCTGCCTGTCCCACTGAGTTACACCAACGAGTTGGCGGCACCTGGTGGCAAGCCATTGGCACAACGAACCCTCGGCTCTGGAGGGAGGCGTCTCGGTGTGGGAAGCGATAGTCACGGGGTTTTTACCTGAGTGGGTACTTAAGGCCGGGCAACGCCCATGACCAGTGAGGAGTAGGGAGCAGTTCGGTACAGAATAAAATGCTCATCATACGTTAACCGACTGATTCCTGGGATGATTCTTGTAAACCTGCTCTGGATCCTCTCCAGAGTCATTACATCCTCCCTCAGTTATGGTGCCAAAATTGCTCACAATATTCCAAATGCGGCCTGACCAGCGCCTTATAGAGCCTCAGCTTTACATCCCTGTTTTTGTATGCAAGCCCTCTTGAAATAAATCCTAGCATTGAGTTTGCTTTCCTTACCACCTTGCAGATGAACTTTTTGGGAATCCTGCACCAGCACCTCCAATTGCTGGATTCTCTCCCCATTTAGAAAATAGTCTACCCCTATATACCTACTACCAAAATGCAAGACTCCACACTTCCCTACACTGTATTCCATCTGCCACTTCTCTGCCCACTCTCCCAACCTGTCCAAGTCCTTCTGCAGAGTCCCTGCTTTCTCTACACTACCTGCCCCTCCTCCTATTTTCGTATCATCTGCAAACCTGGCCACAAATCCGTCATTCCCCTTGTCCAAATCATGAATATACAACGTGAAGAGTAGCGGCCCCAGCACCGAGCCCTGCAGAACTCCGCTAGTCACTGGCAGCCAACCAGAAAAAGCCCCCTTTATTGCCACTCTTTGCCTTCTGCCATCCAGCCAACCTGCTATCCATGCAAGTGTCTGCCCTTTGATACCGTGGGCTCTCATCTTCCTTAGCAGCCTCACGTGTTGCACCTTATCAAAGGCTTTCTGAAAATCTAAGATCTACTGATTCCCCTTTGTCTGTCCTGCTATTTACTTCCTCAAAGAATTCCAGTAAATTTGTCGGGCAAGACGACCTCCCCTTCACAAAGCCATGCTGACTTTGACATATTTTATCGTGAACCTCTAAGTACTCCGTAACCTCATCCTTTCTTCACCCATAATTCGCCCGTAAAGGGCATGTGGAAAGTTAGAAAGTGCCACTGTGCCAGTTCCTCGTTGTTCTCCCCCCCTCCCGCTCCCTCACGGTGCCCCCCCCACCCCCCCACATCAGGGCCTCCTTTGTTCCTTCCCCCAGCAGTGGTGTCCTCACTTCCACACGTCCGTCCTTGTCCATCGGTCGCCACCTCCATGGCCAATTGATAGCAGGGCCAGGGAGGCAAGGGTCCTTGATGCTGCCTGCCTTTTTGAGGCAGCACCTCCCGTGGCGGGGAGGTCAGTACCCGTGATGGGCTGAGCAGTGTTCACCCCATGTAGTCTCCTTCATTCCTGGACCTTCGAGTTTCTGAACCAGGCCGTGATGCAACCAGTCAACATGCTCTCCGCCTGTACACCTGTAGAAGTTCAACAGAGCGTTTAATTGGCATACGGAATCTCCACAATCTTCCAAGGAAGTAGAGGCGTTGATAAACTTTCTTTATTATCGCACCAGTGTATGTGCTCAGGACAGATGTTCAGAGATATGGACTTGACGTTGTTGGTTCTCTCTGCCACCAACCCATTGATGAAGACAGGCTTGGGGATGTTCAACCTTCCTCTTCAAACAATCATCTCCTTGGTCATACTGTTATTGAGAGCAAGGTTGTTGTCCTGGCACCATTTCAATCAGATGATCGTCGGTCGGTCGGTCGGTCGGTCGGTCGTCGGTCGGTCGGTCGGTCGGTCGGTCGGTCGGTCGGTCGGTCGGTCGGTCGGTCGGTCGGTCGGTCGGTCGGTCGGTCGGTCGGTCGGTCGGTCGTCGGATCGGTCGGTCGGTCGGTCGGTCGGTCGGTCGGTCGGTCGGTCGGTCGGTCGGTCGGTCGGTCGTCGGTCGGTCGGTCGGTCGGTCGGTCGGTCGGTCGGTCGGTCGGTCGGTCGGTCGGTCGGTCGGTCGGTCGGTCGGTCGGTCGGTCGGTCGGTCGGTCGGTCGGTCCGTCCGTCCGTCCGTCCGTCCGTCCGTCCGTCCGTCCGTCCCTCCCTCCCTCCCTCCCTCCCTCCCTCCCTCCCTCCCTCCCTCCCTCCCTCCCTCCCTCCCTCCCTCCCTCCCTCCCTCCATCCCTCCATCCCTCCATCCATCCATCCATCCATCCATCCATCCATCCATCCATCCATCCATCTATCTATCCATCTATCTATCTATCTATCTATCTATCTTGTTCACTCCAACTCGGGGTTGAGTGGTGCCATCTGCCTCATGATGTCCTGCCACTCTCTTCCGTCCCCAGCTAGCGTGCTAGCTCCGACCAGAGAGTTGATGTAATATAATCAGGGGCTGAAACCCTGGTGATGTGTTGGCCATTCATCATGATGCAGTTTTACTCATAAGTAAGCTCGGTGGATGAGCAGTCCTCGCCTCTTCCCATCATTACCAGTAATTCATCCAAAAACAATGGTGTAGTTGGCAAAGGTAATGATGGAGGCGGAACTGCGTCCGGCTACACAGTCATGGGTATAGAGTGAATAGAGCAGGGGGGCTGAGCACGCAGCTTCGTGGTGCTGATAGTTATCAATGAGGACGTGTTGTCCTCTCTTGAAGAGGAAATCGAGGATCCTGTTACAAAGAGATGTACAGTGACCCAGTACCCTAAACTTGGTAACAGGTTTGGATGGGATGATGGTGTTGAATGCCGAGCTGTAATCAATGCACAACCTATTGCCCAAATAGTCCAGTGGAGGGTGGAGAGCCAGCGAGATCGCATCCCCCGTTGACCTATCGTAGTGGTAGGCAAATTGTAGTGGATCCAGGTTGTTGCTAAGGTAGTTGATATGAGCCATAACCAACCTCTCAAAACACTTCATCACAATGAACATTAGTCCCACCAGTCGGTAGTCATTGAGACACGTCACCTTACTCTTCTAAGTATCATTGATGCCCTTTTAGCGTGCATGGGAACACAGAGCTCAAAAACGTGGGATTGAGATGTCCGCAAAAGCTCCAGACAGATGGTCCATGCAGGTTTTCAGAGGGCAACCAGGTACACCATCTGGTACAAGGATTCGCCCTATTGAAGGATCTTCTGCAGTCAGCCTCAATGACTGATATTTACAATGCCTTAGGGGCGCACCGCGAGGGCCCTAAAAGGCACATCAGTCTTCTCCCTGTCACAGAGTTGAAGCTAGTCCCACTTATCTGCATTTGGCCCATATCCCTCTGATCCTTTCCTAATCAGGCCCACATTCCATTGTACTTACATAGAACACAGAAAAGTACAGCACAAGAACAGGCCCTTTGGCCCACAATGCCTGTACCGAACATGCTGTCAGGACCAACTCTTACCCGCCTGTACATAATCCATACCCCTCCATTTGCTGCATATTCATGTGCCTCTCAAAACGTTTCCTAAATGCCACCATCATATGAATGAATGAATGCATGAAAGAATGATTGAATAATGAATGGATGATTGAAAAATGCCACCATCACATCTGCCTCAACCCCCATCCCCGGCAGCATGTTCCAGGCACTCACCACCCTCTGTGCAAAAAAACCTGCCCCACACATCTCCTTTAAACGTTGCCACTCTCACCTTAAAGCTACATAGAAACATAGAAATTAGGTACAGGAGTAGGCCATTCGGCCCTTCGAGCCTGCACCGCCATTCAATATGATCATGGCTGATCATCCAACTCAGTATCCCGTACCTGCCTTCTCTCCATATTCCCTGATCCCTTCAGCCACAAGGGCCACATCCAACTCCCTCTTAAATATGGCCAACGAACTGGCCTCAACTACCTTCTGTGGCAGAGAATTCCCCCCTCAATCTTCTAAATTCCAGTTTAAATATTAAACACTACGCCCTCTAGTGTTTAATATTTCCACCTTGGAAAAAAAGGTTCTGCCCATCTACCTTGTCCATCATATATACTGCTATCAGGTCTGCTGCCAACCTCCGGCATTCCAAGGAAACAAATCCAAGTCTGTACGACCTCTCCCTGTAATTATTCCGCCCTCATCCAGGCATCATTCTGGTAAACCTCCACATCTTCCTGTAAAGGGGTGACCAGGACTGCACACAATACTCCAAATGTGGCCTAATATAGTTTAGAGATACAGAGAGGAAACAGGCCTTTGGCCCACCGGGTCCGCTCACATAAACACTATCCTACACCCACCAGGAACAATTTTTACATTTACCAAGCCAATTAACCTACAAACCTGTACGTCTTTGGAGTGTGGGAGGAAACCGAAGATCCCGGAGTAAACCAACGCGGGTCACGGGGGAGAACGTGCAAACTCCGTACTGACAGCACCCGTAGTCGGGATCGAACTCGGGTCTCCGGCGCTGCATTCGCTGTAAGGCAGCAACTCTACCGCTGCGCCACCGTGACCACCCTAAGTCAATTAACGTCGAATAAAGCTGCATCACGTCTTCCTGCCCTGATTTATGAAAGCAGGCATTCCATACGTCTTATTTACCATTCTACCTACCTGTGGTGCCACGTTTACCAAGTTACGGACTTGGATGACAATGTACATCAATGCTGTTAAGGGTCATGCCCCTAAATGTATATTTTCACCTTATATTTGGCCTCTCACAGTGCAACACCGCACACATTTGCTCGGGTTAAGCTCCATCTGCCATTTC